>JAFBJQ010002883.1:111457-113957 GCA_016785345.1 Trinectes maculatus
CAATGAAACAAAAGAAAGTAAAACTGATCACATGCACTAATACACAGGTTAATATAGTTGACACTGAATGGAACGTTTCATTTATATAACACTTAAAACAATCTAAATTATTAAAATACATAAAATCAATTACCATGAACAACAACAACAACAAAAAATGGATAAAAAGGTTCCTTTCAAGAACGAGAAACAGTTCTTGGTGTCACCATCTGCAGAAACTGTGAACTGAAACACCATGTTCAAATTTAGCAAGAACATTCATGTTTAGCCTCTCTCGTTTTACGCCTTCTCTTTTTCCTGCCTTTTTATTTCCTGTGGGTGCCCCCCCCCCCCTTTTCACTTCAACCGTTCTGCTGTTTGCCACAACCTCTGTTCAAATCAACTTGTAGCTGTCAGGATTTGAAAACGGCTCCATTCTGTGCTGTCAACTTAATTTCAGCACCAGAAACAAAAAACTGAAACTGAAAGGACAGGAGTGTTTACGCAGCAAAAGTGCTTTTCTGATAAACAGATAACGTGGTGAATTTTAGTGCCGATATTAATCAATTAATATTGTCATAATAAAGTGACTATACACCATCAAATGACTAGAAAGTCTTTTTTTCTAAATTCAAAAGTAAAGCTAGTTTTTTTTTTGCAACAGTACAAACCAGAGAGTCAACAGCAAAGTAAAAAAAATAATATATATATATATATATATATTAGAAGTACAAATATTAAAATATAACTAATAATAAATAAGTGTTTCAGATTCACATGTCGTACATTTGGTATAAATTCGGCAATGTGGCAATTTTCTTTTTTCCTTCCCTTTTGTGTGAAGAATTCATAACATCAAGTGCTCACAGTCTTTTATTTACATTTGACCTGAGAGCTCGCGACAGAAACATATGTTGTCTTCGGTGTCAAATTGGGTCCAGATTGTGTGTGTCCTCTCGAAAAACCGTTTGAACAGTTACAAGACCTTTTTACTCCTTTTATTTTTTTTCGTTTGAGACACAAGCGTCCGTGTGCGGTGGTATAATTGGCTGCAAAGTCGGTCTACAGATGTTATTTTCTTTCAACTAGCAGAGTAATTTCAGATGCTGTTTTTCTGTCACCTTCGGAGATTTAGAACGGTGTGGTCTGCGTTCCTTCTTAAGTGCCCATGACGACTTTTCCATTCATAGTCCTGTAAGGGCTCTTTATATAATAAAAGTGCCACTCAGGAAGTAGTTTGTTATTCTGTAACGTCTTGTTTTGTCATAGCTATAGAAAGTTAATTCACCTAATAAACAAAAACAAATAATGATACAAACTGGGTAGAGCTGATGGAGCTGATGGCAGAAGCCCAGCAGACAGACCAAAATATTCATTCTAACATCTGTAACCATAAAGCTTCAACAATTGATATTTTAATATACTGTCTGAAATGACTGTGTATTGTGACATGGTGGCTTGGAGTGACAGACCCACAGCAAATTACCCGAGTCACTGTTTCCTCAGCTCTTAAGAACACTGTCAAGCCTTTATCCCTTTGTTTATTTTAAGGGCTGAGATAAGCCCTCGATACACTGGCCTCCAAGATATAAAAAAAACCCCTGATGAATTCTCAGTTGGTGGAGACCAAAACGGAGCTCTCAGGAAAGTAAATATCGCACTTCCATTCATCAGCGCCCAGAACCATGACTCCAATAACTCTAATGTTAAACATTACAAACCAGTGAAAAGGCGACTGTCCGGTGAATAAAACCGACTTTATTTAAGCTTGGCCTTTTTTCATCTGTGTGAGAGAACAGCGGTGACATTAGCTGCTTCTACCATAACACAAACTGCCAGTGGCTGAGCTGTGTTGTGGGTAATGCAGGCACCAGGTTTGTTGATAAGGAAGAAGACTGCACAGAATACTAATATCACTTTTTGCAGGTCTAAGCTCAGACCTGCTTCACCGTCGCTTCGAAAAAAATTAAAAACAAAAAGTCTATCTATTTGCATTGTTTTGAACATTGACCGAATTTGGAGCGGCGTCATTTTCTTCTTGCGATCTGTATCCAGATCCCCATCAGTTACCACGGGGGCAACACTGGCTCCTCTGGGGGGCAACAGTAAACATTCACAACTTTCCAAATGTGGCCAGGAACGGCGGTGCAGAGCGGGTTTATGATCTGCACTGCTCCATTTCCCTGCTGCTGTCCTAGATGGACAGTTTAGTCTTTGGATACATGTGTTGTTGACTGTCTCGCCCCTTCACCAAAACTAGAGGGCCTCCTCTTCCCCTGCACGGGGCCCCTCAACCTCTCTCTCTCTCTCTCTCTCTCTCTTACTCTCAGCCATTCACTCTATCCTCCCTGTCGATCTTCTGCTTTCTCTCCCTCTCCTCACGCTCTCCTTTTCTTTCCCTGCTGCTCCACACACAGACACACACTTGCACCACACACACACACACATACATGCACGTCTCTCCTCTCCTTTTGCCTGTGCTCACTGCCCATATCTTTCTCCTTTCTCTCACTTCACCCCC
>JAFBJQ010002883.1:116457-125613 GCA_016785345.1 Trinectes maculatus
CAAAGATTTGTCAGCCTAAACACCACCACCGGATTTCTCATGCCAACCTGAAGAGAACACAGGACTCGACGCACCCGGCATTTTTACTCATCTCTGTTGACGCCAGTGGGGCAGTTAGCACATCTTGGTGGGCAAAGCAGGAAAATGAAAAATGATATAATTATATTTAATTGCCAGCAACTCAGCAGTGTAACACATTCTTGATTAATGTTAAGGCATTGCAACGGGGTACTTACAAATAAAATAAGGGAACAACACAGTTTGATTGAACGCGTTGCCTCGCTGGTAGATATCAAGACTAAACTCTAATATAATAAAAGAGAATACTACAGAAACTACTGTCTGTAAAGTCACCTTTTTTAAATTGCCAGGTCAAGTTTTGTTCAAAGACAGAAATAACGTAATAGTGACTTCACCATAGTGCTCGCTTAAAACTTTCCCGTTTAAGTCACCTCGTTATGTATTAAACGTTTTAGCTTTTCTTGAAAGGGAAAACCTGTATTTATACTTTTTATGGCATGCTTTTATTCTGTTAGCTCTGGGATTCACTGTTTACATTCTGTGATTGTCTGTAAAGTTTGGTTTGTTGGTCAGTGGCAGATTCCCAGCATTCCCTCGCACAATTCAAATGACTTTTACCAAAGAATCAGCCTCGCTGTTGACAACCCACTTTCATAATGCTAAACACGAGCAATATGTAAAGTTACTGCAATGCAACCCACATTACTTTCTGCTCCCGCTTCACAATAAAATGATCCGGCTTAGGAGGCATGGAGAGCCTTTATTGTGAAACACAAGCGGTAGTCACTATGCTATAAACAGATTCAGGAAATACAAATCACTCATCAAATCAACCAGGCCTGAATAAATCTTGAGAATTATGAATTTGTATGTAGTAATGGATTCTTCCTCCTGGATCATTCCTTCCTTAAACATCCATGTTATATCCTTTCTGCTCCATTGGGTTGTGTAGAGTGGACAGTGACAAGAGGGGACAGATAATATGATGACAACTACAGAGTATGGAAGTTCATTTATAGGTTGTTAAAACCCAGTGATGCTCACTTAATAAAAAACAGATACTTCTCTCTCCTCCTCGTTGGATGTGGGGAAAAAAGGGTGGATAATTGAATTTGTTTCACTGGATCCAACCCTCATGAATCCTAAGAAGATTATGGAGGTTATGAAGATCATATGAGGTCATGGAAGAAAAACAACCTCTGAAATTCATAATATAAAAACATAAAATAAAACACGCCCCATAAAATGTTTTAGCATTTATGGTTATATATATTTGTGATATTATATAATGGATTAAATCTTGTGGGTTTAAATGAGAAAGAATAATTTGTAAAAAATGTCCCATTTTACAAATTATTATTTTTGGAATCATGAAGGACATTTGAGTTTGTCACCAGATTTTTGCAGCATGACACAAATGAAACGTGAACGAGGAGGAATTGGAATCGCAACAACTTGAGCACAGGAATATTGACCTGGTTAATTGGTGCTGACACATTGCAAGAAGTATGGGAGTGTCACAGTGGCTCCTGGGGAAACCATAACAGAAGCTGGCCTATTATAACGCAGATAAGACAGGCTGCGATGACGGCAGACTAAACATAAACACTGCAGGTATACATTCACAGCCGAGGAATCTTTCCACTGCGGCAGCACAGCAAAGTTGGTAACAGCTGATGTTCACAGTGGAGCTGGGCTGAGGCTGAGCAGAAGATTCAACACAGATGGAAAAACTACAACGACACTGACTTGAAGTCTCACTACTTGCATACATATTTCCATTTGTACGTACAGCATTGACCATGTACACAACAGTAGCAGCAAAAAAAACAAAACAAAGGCAGCATAAGAGATAATCAGTCTTAAGTCCTCATCTAAACTACACCCAGTCTGTCCAATGCCTGCTGGCCCTGGGGATTGTGCTGGAGTTTTAATCCACTTAAAAGCAGAGGACCTCTGCTGCTGTTTCCAAGGGGCTTGACCCATGTTGCACGTGCACACACAAATAAACACGCACATGCATGCACAAAAACAACCAGCGGTGCACGTAAGCAGCACATATTCAGTCACTTCTTAATAAACAGGTTTTTTTTTCCCCCCGCACACTTACACACAACCGGATGCACGTATCTCACATTATTAAGTACGCACAAATCTAAAGGGCATTATGGCGGCTGGAGATGTATTGATCATGAGATGTATAATAACAACGTTGAGTGGCCAAGTCCGACAGGGCCGCTCTAAATCAGGGGCCCGGATGAAAGCGCTAACTCCAACCTCTATAGGAGACTGATGAATTGCCAAAGGCACAACGTAACGTTGACACCGGATTTATTGAAGAGGGGTCAACAGTCACTCCATCGATGTTCAACTCCACTTTCTGCTGTAGGTGTGTTACAGTTATGCGTGTGTGTGTATGTGTGTGTGTGCTATATCCATTCTCAACCTCCATCACACACACACACACACACACAAACATTAAAAAGGAATTTGCGCCACTTCTTCATTCCGCTGCCACTAACGCAACACAAATATGAAGAACATACAACAACACGTTTCTGATATAAATGCGTTGGAAATCAGCTCTGGTTTCTAAAAAAAATGTGTTTGTTTACCAGTAAAAATAGGAAATATTTTTTTGGCCCCACGTTAGACTGGTTTGTTTTGTGCAGCGGAAAACGCTGTCATACTTTTCCCTCTCCTTGCACCAACGTTTGTCGTTATCTAATTTGAAATGTACTAATTCCTTATTCTTGCGGAGGGAGGGCGAGCCACTGACTTGAACAGCTGCTTCATGACCCAAAAAACTGTCAGTCTTTCCCTGGAATAAATTGTGGAATATACCACCTTCGGGTACATGGGGGTGATCGCTGGAAACGCGCATTCTGGAGAAAGACGGGGTCGCGAGCGAATTTGCGCGCGTGGGCGCCGGGACAAACGTTGGAAAGGTTAAAAACGCGATTTAGCGAGTTGTGGCTATGTAAGCGTTTAGAACGGGGGGGTAAAGGACGGTGCGTTTCGGTCGGAGTCCCCCGCGTTTCCGCGTTGTGTTTGTGGAGGACCCATAGTAGAATCAATTCAGCGAGAGGGGAGCTTGAAACCGGCCGATCATGCTTTCCTCCGAGTCGGAGAGAAACACAGTCGAAGTGAAGGCGCAGAGCAGGCGGCTGCACTACAGGATCACAACACGCAGCCTCCCATCACCAACAACCACCACAACACAACACAACACAACGCAACGCAACAGCAGCAGCCCCTCTTTAATTACAACCACACCACGCACGTGCCACTATGAGAAACATCACTATATTTTTAAAAAAAAAGTGAGGTCATCGTATCAATCAGTGATGTCATATATATATATACACACACACACACACAGTATCCCCTTATTAAAAAATATTAGTAACTTTCAAGTTAATGTATAACGCATTATGTGACGTCAGCCTCTAACGTGGTGCTCCGGACCCCTGGCACGCGCGCACATTTAAGGGAAACATAATGTTTGGGAATCTCATTATCTAATCACACCGCACATAAGGAACAGTAGTCTGGAGGACAGACAAACAAACAAACAAACAAACAAACAAACAAATCAAACTCAAAACGCCAGTCACACAGGTGTGTGTGCTGCAGTTTGTGCAACTGTGACACACTTGCTCACTATTATGCACATGTGTTCACCTTCCCACTCATCCCTCGCACAAGCGTTTCTAACTGCTCCACCAGTCTGTCTTCAGCTCCTCGCTGCACACGGTGGACGTGCCTTGCTCAAGGGCATGTGTGGACAGAGAGGGGGGACTAAGATTAGCACGCACACAGTGGAGCCACTGGCCGCCATTCATGTCGTCATCATTACAGATGAAATCGCTCATTGTTGATGAGAAAGTTCTCGTTCCTGCAGTAAAGGTTAAGGAGGCATTGGCTTCTATGTGTCGGCCGCAGAAATTCTGCAAACATCTGGGGGTCATGTGAGAAAACGGCGTGACCTTTTCGCCACCATCATGCAGCAACACCATCTCGGAGGTCAGGGCACGGCTTTCACCACGCTACTGCACATACGTCTTTGTGTCGACGTACCGACTAATGTGCGTACAGTATTTGCATGCATGTACAGTACGCACACGCGTCTGCGCGCACGCACAGTCCTCATTTGAATGTGTTTGAACGTGCCTGGCTGAGGGCTGTATTTCCACGCCACCGGCCCACTCACCAATGTCACCTTCATGGGTGGCTCCATCGCAGGAGCATCCTTCAGAATGTCGCAGATTAGCTTTGCAGGCAGGGATGTTGATGAGGTCATCACTTCCCAAGGTCACACCTACACACATCTAGCTTTAGGCCCACTAGAGTTAAACCCCCCCACCTCTTCAGATACCTCAGAGGCTCAGTTCGACCGCCTGCCTGCGTGCAGGTCTAAAGCCATATCCAACAGGATACGGCTTATTCTAAAACTCCGTGACCTCGCCAGGCCTCCTTTAACCTTTGAGCAGACTTGAAAATGACTCGATAGCTCTGCGTGCATTACATACTGTACTTCTCCAACACTATGTACCACCAGTGCTGAGTCACTATTTACCAATCATCGCTTTTAGCTTGTGGACCGGAGGTAAAACAATAACACAGTTGTTACCGGGCTGCATCGTTTCTGCGCTGTCAGAGGAAGATGCTCCTCTCGAACACTTCCTCTTGGGGTTGTGCAACTCTTTAGTGTCACTGCAGCAAGTATGCAAAAGATGGACTTGTATAATAGCCACATCTGTATGTGTAATTGTCCTCCATGGAAGGCAGCTCTCCCTTTTGCATGGTGCTAGATATCTCTCTGTGTTCCTCTCCTCTCGTGAGACAATGAGAACACAAATCTCTTTCCACAGCCTGTGAATAAGAGACAGCGAGCTTTGTTTTTGCACGTGTGCATGCGTGCGTGCACACACACACACATATGCATGTGCGTTTGGGTGCGACAGACAAAGAGCAAACGTCAACCGTGTATGCGCACATATGTATTTGTGTATTACTGCGCAAATGTGAGCGAGACGCCTGCGTCATGCGTTTGCCATGTGAGTCACTTGCTCTTGTGTCGGGCTTGAAGCGGTGAGTAAGAGCCCCCTGCTCCCTCATCCGTCTCCGCTCTCGCTCTCTGGGGCCCACAACACCCAACCACCACTGCCCCCTCTGCCTTTACTCCATCTCTGCTCATCGCCCAACAGGTTGCTCTGTCAATAACGACTCTTCACAACGCACCGGCTAGTCACGAGCGTGAAATCTGAGACAGAGTCAAACATGTGGTTACAATCGCCTGCTTCTCCATTATTCCTGAAGAGCAACACGACAAACACCGACGCCTCCCTATCGGTTCTCTGGCAGGCATCCCGGCACGATGACACGACTGAGGCCGTATTAGAATAATAGCGCCGTCCAGAACTGTCTTCCTCGGCGGCCTGCTGGGATAATTGCAGGTGAGGCCATGGAGGAGATAGAGAACAGCAGTGTGGAGAGGGATAAGTAAACACACAAGCGGCTGATGACTAACGCTGTGGTGACTCCGGGATCCACTGTCTTTCTTTCAGGGCTGCAGAAATAAAGGTTGCTGTGACAATCACTCACACTGAGTCGCACAACATGGACAAATATTCATGATTCAAACGGGACATCAGTGTTCATAGTGTGCACCATCCATGCTTTTGTGTTATGCTGAGGATGTGACTTTGTTTGTCAACATGTAAACAGACGTCAAACCCTTATTCCTATTCTTATTCTTATTCTTATATTCTTATATTCTTATTCACACACACAGACACACACACACACACACACACACACACAGAGTTGCAGCGTGCAGCTGTTTCTGGATGTATTCCACCATCTAGTGGCTGTGCACGTGCTGTTACATACTCCAGCTGCAAACTGAGATCACAAGAGGTCAATAAAAGGCAGCAGGCTTTACTATCACCAGTGCATTTGAACTGAAGTGTGAACTCCAACCCTGAACAAAATGGTGCAGACAAAGAGTATTTATATCATTCACATGTTTGATTAACTTTACTTTCCGAAACACAAGACAGTCGAGTCGAGTGAATGTAAAAGGTTTAAAGATGGCAGTGTTGGTGTTGGTGAAAACTTCACTGGCACAATGTGACGACATCATAAATACTCGTTTGGACAGACGTAGATGGGGAGAGGATATAAAATAGTGAAGAATCCGAAATTGGGTCACTGAAGGCCAATGAAAATAAATAGTATCACTTAAGACTGTATGGCAGTCAGGTATATATATATATATATATATATATATATACTGTATAAAGTTGCTTCTCCAGTGTTCCCATTCAGACCACTCCAGCAGTGAACCATGGTGCAACACAAGCAGGATCCGTGAGGTTGGACACATAGGAAGAAGACGAGTTACAAAAGTTCTCATATTGGAATGCACTTAACCCTCTCGGGAATAGCAGCACCACTCGGAGACGTATTCAGCACGGATTTAGTCTCCATCCTATGTGGCTCCATTGTCGTCCTCCTCGGGTTCTGGCAGGCTGCCAGGACACGGCTCCATGGTAACAGCAATGCCCATGCCGCTGCGTCCAACAGGCATCTCAGTGACGCACGTCCATTCATTTCTTTCTGGACAGTAACACTCAACGCTGTTCAGGAAGCCGTGCTGGTTAAAGCCCCCTGAATGGAAACACAAAAATAAAACATTTCACAAAGCCTTGTATATATATGTGTGTGTGTGTGTGTGTGTATAAATATAAGAAGATAAAATAGTATGAAAATATACTCGTGACAACCAAAATATAATATTTCCCCATTAAAGGTATAGTGTCAGATTGTGATTAGTGATGTATTTGTACCGAGGACAAAGATGCGTCTCTGGTGGACCGTCACTCCGTGTGCGCTGCGACTGTACTGCATGGAGGCCCGGGGCTCCCAGACGTTCCTTGCTATATTGTAACGCTCCGTAGAAGACAGCTGGCTCCTCCCATCATATCCTCCTACTGCGTACAGGTAAGCGTTCACACACACCAGTCCTGCAATAACACAGGGAAGGAGTTGCGGAATCGGAATTGCTTGGCATTTAGGGAATTGGCGAACGATGATGAAAGTAATTTACACATATTACACTATAACACTGTACTGTGCTCATCCTGTTGGTCTAAAGAGAGCAGTACTCACACACTCACCCAGTCCACTGCGTATCGTGCTCATGGGAGCCAGCTGCTGCCAGGTGTTGGTGTCAGGCTGGTATTTTTCAGCAGTGTCCCAGCGGTTCTGTCCGTCATAGCCCCCCACCACGTACAGAGCCCCCCCACACGCTGCCACCCCGGCCCCAAGACGCGCCGCCGACATCGGGGGAACGAAGGACCAGCGATTAGACTCTGGATCCCACCTGAGAAGCAAACAAAACAGTTGCTTGTCATCAATGTGGCAATAATCCGCGGACAAGTCCTGGAGGCTCGACTCGTATTAGCCAATTAAACCTAATGAGTTCAAACGTGTAAGTGCTTTAAGTGAATCTGCCATGAGCTGCGACCGTCTCAATCTACGTGAGCCAGTCGACAGTAAGTGGATTAGGGTAAGCTGGCAGCCATGTTTGGAGACTATTGATGAGCTTTCTTTGAACGGCAGCATGAACAGACGTACACAAGAAAGAAGTTTCACTATGTGCCCTTAGTGTTTCTGTAAAAAAACAAAAACTATAATACTAAAATACTATGATAATAAAATCTCTGCATGTGAAAAATGATGCCTCAGTGATGATAGGGCAAGTTCATGAGTGTAAAGTTACCTCAGCTCAGTGGTTGACGTTGGGCATAGTCCAGCTGTAAACAGCAGATACCAGGGTGGTGGGTATTTAATCAGCTGCCGCCAAACGCCGCTGAGAAAACCACTACATGCGAGTCATTTCTCAGGTCACCGTCCTGACAATGACCCTGTGCTCTGAGCCCCGAAGTTATTGCAAACAGCTCAGGGGAAAAAAACAAAAAAAATAAAAACGGCTCTTCGTTATTACTCCCCGCTGTATTTCCACCATGTTGCTCGGATTCATTCGGGAAGCGTCCTCCACAGCGCGGCCTTATGTGCCAGCCACATAACTGCTACTGCGCACGCTATAATCTCCTCTGATGAACACAAATGTTCATTTCACGAGTTCTATCAGTTTTCATTATACGTCAGCGGCTTCTCGTGAGACGACTTCTATGGGATGACGTCTGAGGATTTGTGAATGTGTTGGATGTGTGAAGGAAAGAGTACAAATTATAGTAATAGTATACAAAATGTATGTATAAAGTGATTCTAGAGGACGACAGTCCTTGGTAATTGATAATAGAAGCACCTGAGAACCCCTCCCAGCTCTGTGGTGGAAACTATAAAATGTAAAGCATTCCCAACCAGCTCGACATTCCTGGGAAGTGTGTCCCAACATGTTTTCAAAGAGTCCGTGCTGATGTCTAATTAGAGTGAGACAGATACCTGAGATACCTCTGTGACTGCTCTTCAGGTTGAATGGCAGCTATTCAGTTGATCACTCTCTTTCTATTATCCTCGCTTCAACTGAAGTTACTGTGCTAAATGTGTGTGTGTGTATGGGTATGTGTGTGTGTAGGGACTGAAAGTCATGTTCATGACATTCATGAACATGAAATTTAATGTAATTTAATGCAATTAAAATCAAATTACTTCTCAAGTGCCTTGTTAAATAAATAATCGCTCTCTCTCATAAACACGCACACACACACACAGACACATACACACACACACACACACATCAGAGACACTCTAACCTCTCCACCGTGTTGTGATGCGTCGAACCCTGGGAACCTCCCACAGCGTAAATGCAGCCGTCCACAACACCCACCCCAACCCTGTTCCTGGGGATGTTGAGGGAGGCCCTCTGGCTCCACTGGTTGGTCATTGGGTTGTAGCAGCAGAGGGCGCTGGACTCGGTGTTGCTTTGAAGTGACAGGTTTCTGCCCCCAACCTGAATTCATAAAGAGATTATAAACATCTGTAGGAATGGACGAGTGTTCACTCTTACATATGTTTACAATCTGTAGCATATGGAATTTAAGAAATCATGGTGTGTAGCATTTATATATATATGTATATATATATGTGTGTGTGTGTGTGTGT
>JAFBJQ010002883.1:125879-143379 GCA_016785345.1 Trinectes maculatus
TATATATATATATATATATATATATATATATATATACACACAGTATATGTATGTATGTATATGTATATATATATATGTATATGTATATGTATATGTATATGTGTGTGTGTGTGTGTATATATATATATATATATATATGCTATTAACAATATTATCAAAAATAATAATACTAATAAATAATATAAACAATAATATTATTAACCAATAATCTGGCGGACAAGCGGTGCAACCTACAGTGTAGAGCAGTCCAAAGAGCGCACAGGCTCCCAGCCCGCTGCATGGATTGCTCATGTCGGCCAGTTTTAACCACACGTTCTGCCTGGGATCATACGCCTCCATGGACGCCAGTGATTGTTGCCGATATCTGATCAGAGAAGAGGAAATGAAGAGTGGGTGGTTCATGCATATGTATACATACAATTCTCACATAGTAGATTCATGCAAATCATATATATATATATTATACATGCCGCTATCTGGTCTCCACTATATCATTTCCTGCACACCCCTGAATTATCTGTGCTCCTGAAACATATACTACACATACATTTTGTTTATCTTAAAGGAGGAATGTAAAAACAGGAGGATAAATACTGTATGGGGGGATGCCTCAATAAGACAGAGTGGATCACATGCTGATAGCCACTAGGTGGCAGAATATGACACCTTATGGATCCATGAGCTGGGATGCAACCAGCATGTATTTTAAAAAAAAGTAAAAAAAAAAGCAAACACCAACACATGGCCACGTGCCAAGTTCATCCTGTCCCATGTCCTTCTTGTCTAAATACCAGTATCAGAAATGGGTCTAAAAGTCAATTGGATGAGTGAACTACCCGCCAGCCACATAGATGAGCTGAGTTCCACGGTTAGGTGCAGGAGGCAGCTTCCTCAATGTCATATCCTGAAAGATTTTAGAAAGGAAGTCCTTACAGGAATTGGCCTGCAGTTACAACAAAGGAGAGAAAATTAAAAAAAAACTGTGAAGAGTTTTTTTTAAAATATTAAACTGTGGAAATGTGCGGACTGAATCATGAACAAAATGAATTGCAAATTCTCTTCTTCTTCTAACTGGGAACTGAGTTGTATTTTATTTATGAGAAAAGCAAACATTTTTCTTAAAATGTGGACGACACAGACTAAGTTGGTTGTGACCGGTTTCCTGGACGCCAGAAAAAATGTGTAGTAGTTCTGTGGTTCATTCAAATTTAGAATCCAGAAGTACCTACACGCTTTATTAATACAATCACTAATACTAATACTAATACTAATACTAATACTAATACTAATACTACTACTAATAATAATAATGATGATGATAATGATGATGGTGATGACGACGATAATAATAATAATAATAATAATAATAATAATAATAATAATAATAATAATAACAACAACAATAATGTCAGGCTGCTGTTTTGTTTACCTTACTGAGAATGGGGCAGGACAGGAGCTGGTTCTTGAGGAACTTCGGAGGCAGAGCGTAGATATGAACTGCATTCAGGAGGGCATGAAGGTACTGGGACCTCCCCTCCATATCCCAGCCGACCCAATCTGTACAGGCCTTATACACCTGAAATGTATTCAGACATACTCATTCATACCATGCCACAACCAAACCAATGATTATAATAAAAAAGTAGGGTGGTAGGATAAGTTCAAATGTATTCTTTTAACGTCACACACCTCTGATTCACAAAGAACCTTGATACTGTCCTGACTGATGAGCTCCAGCAGCTGGCAGTGAGACAGGCTGAAGAACTCGTCCACTTTAGTCACCTGGACACAACCAGGACACGAGACTCCAGTCAGGTTAAGACATATGGACTAATGACACATAGTTTCACTTTTTATGGACACAGTGAATAATGTGAGTAACGGTGCCAATTATGGAGAAGACGCAGCTATAGAAAAGCAAATGGCGTCCAATCCATCATCAAAACAAAAGGAAAAGCGCTTGTGCACCGTGTTGACAAAGTCAAAGCCTGGTGCCACGTGAGTCGGTGACACAGATCAGTGGCCTTTGGTTTTAGGTAACCATTAAACAGCTGCAGAACAACACGACAGCAACGGTCAAGTCGTTGTGCAGATTGCGTCAACTTCTGCTTTTTGCGTTGTGCACTTCACCTCGCTGAAGTGTGTGTTGATATATTCGCGGCTCTTTTGGTGCAGCTCTGTGCAGCCGATCTCCTCGGCGAAGCGGGCGATGCCGATGACGTTAGCCGGCTCCAGGTGCTTTGTCAGGAAATCGCAGCAGGCCTTGGCGACGTCCTCCATCTGGTATCTGGCGGAAAGAGAGAAAATATATATGTGTTTATTTTCTTAAGTCACTTTACTGGTAAACAGTGAATGATTTCTGGAGATGCCGAAATGTCCGTCTGACTGTGTGTGTGTCTGTGTGTTTTTAGGTTTCAGCTGTTTTGAATGACTCAGTAATATCTTTCCAACACAATGTGCTACTGTTTATGTATGTTTACCTCATGGCAGCCAGAAGAACATGCAAAACACATTTCTCTCCCACTGTGATGTGGGAGGTGTAGGCAAAGTCAATGAGCCTTTCCACCACCTGGGGGGAAACATCACGCAAAGTGATCTCCGAGGCGTGACGCTCTTTGAAGCTACTGGTGAACATGGCTCTGAAGTAGGGGCTGCAAGAGGCCAGTACCAGCCTGTGCACCTGGAGAACAATAATACAGAAAGTTTGGATTCAATATATCTGGGGCATTGAGTGAATAACGCACAGCACTCGTCTATGGAGGCCTGTGCTCAAAGTGTTGATGCATTGTGCTGATTTATTGCCATAAAGGCAACTCGAGCCAGGTGATAAAGCAAAAACAATAATTCTCACAATATAGATTTCTACAATAATGTAAAGAAAAAACAAATATTATAATAAAAGGATAATACATTTCCATGCACCTACATGCAAATACCATTGCACTCTGCAGCACAACTGTATTATCTATTATACAAACTTTTTTTTTTGGATTTGTTAGTGAGTGTCTACCTTGAAGTCCACTGTTTTTTCCCTGTGCGTAACATGCAGCACCAGGTCGCACAACATCTCGTGCTGCCTGAACTCCTCCATGACCTTCATGGACCTGGAAGCATGGGTCTCGACCGTGTAGTCGAGGTACCCAGACCCGTTCATCGAGGGAACTATGATAGCCGAGAAATCGGAATCACGAGTGGGACGTTTTTTCCTCATGGGGCAATGCATTGTGGGAGCGAGGAAGATGAGTACTCCAAAAAAAATAAATAAAAAGTTCTTGCCTTTTGGGTCTTTAAGTCGTGTACAGTTTTAAGTTTTTATCCCATTGAGTTTATTTTTCACTGGAGTAATTTCTTACGGTCTCCACTTCATTGTTCAGTGAGTAGACGTCTTACGTTACTCTGTTTCTCTGAGAACGTAACACAAGAATCTATCTGTGAGTAGCCATGTCCCAAAACATCAGGGGTGTAGTCCAGGGGTAGTCCCAGCAGCAGCCAGCAGGAAGAGCAAGCAGTCCACAGGAAAAGCCAGTCGGTGCATACACACAGCTGAGGTCATATGCTTCCCTGCACATATACGGTGATGGAGAACCATATGATGATACTCCCACGTCCACAGGTCCCGGTTCCAACATGACTGACAGCGCTTGTGTCCGGATCAGACAGTTCAAATCAGATCAAACCATAACGACTTTTCTGCTGCTCCAGATCCGACAAGCTTCGGCACTTGGAAAATAATCCATTGTGACATTCCACTGAGTCCTCTGCAATTTGGTTCCACATAGGAAGGAGAAGTGCACAGTCACATGTATCCTGGCATTGGACCTGCTTCTCCTGCAAACGGGAAGAAGTGAAAAGGGTTAGTTTAAGATGAGACGGTGTAGTGGAATGACCGGAAGATTGTGGAATAAACCTTTGCGTGAATAGGCTGTTTTTCTTTTTGAATAGTGTGTGGGAGTGTTGGTCACAGACTCAGGAGTTTCACTTCCTTGCAGCTCTAACAGACTTTTTTTTCTGTTAAACAGCTTCATGCAACTGATCCGGCCGGAGGGAATGAGGAAATCTTTATTTGGTTACCTCAGGGAGGGGATTTTCTTAAAAGTGAATATTCTAATTTAATAAGGACCATTTATAATAAATGCTCCATCACTCCAGTGCTGTTTCATTTCTAGTGAAATGTTTAAGGGATGTAATTTATTTATTGACTAATTTTGACATACATTTTATTTGCATCATCATCTTATTTCCACTGCTGCCCATGTTTCTAATGCACCAAAACACCACAGCAAATTCAATACATGTGAAAACCAAGTTGGCAATAAACCTGATTCTGATTTAATCTCAATGTAAAAAATAAAGGGGAAAAAATGGCATCCACACAGTAACAAAAGTATTTTTTTGTCTCAGTAATACAACAACAATAATACAACAACTGGATAATGAATTGACGGCCACAAATGACAAACAACAACATTAACATGCAAACAGGTTTTATGCCCTTTTTGCTTAAAAATGACTTACAATAGCTGAAATAGTCAATTATTCCATTTATTAGGATTTAAAAATTAACCTATTAGAACATTTACTAGAATCGTTTTATCTATGTGAGATCAGCGGGACCTCAAAACGCTGATTCATCCCCTCAAAAGCTTGATAATGTGCCCAACTGTGACCTAATTTTCCCGACCGAGACTCTGCAAATAGCAGCCGGTTGCTAAAACATATACAGAAAACACAACGTAAAACATGAATGAGCAGCCTTTTATCAATCGCATATCAGTTCATGTCAACACTAGAATGACCACAGAGTAGATGCCGCTGCCAACCACTCAGACTGCAATTTACACCCACGTCAGCCCAGACTCATAAGAATTCAAGACTTCAAGACATAATTTAATAAAAGGTATGGGTACGTATGATTTCCGGAGAGAAACACAGAACATTCCATATGCGAACAAATGTGAAATATGGTCAAAGTCTCCCTCTCTTCCTGTGTTATGATGAATAATTACCAGCTTATGTTGTCTTAGTGAAGCTGACCTTTGACCTGCTGCATATAAACTCTGAGGAGATGAAATTTCGTCAGATGTACCATTTGATCCATTTTGCGGTTATCGCCAGAAACGTATTTTGTAGAGGCCACAGTGAGCTTGACCTTTCACCTCCGACCCCCAAATCCTAGTCAGTTGACCGAAGCGATAGTTTGGGGCCACACTGAACGAACTTCCCCTCTGTCCCTTTTTCCTGAAAACAGCGCCTTCATGAGAATGGGACGGACGGACAACCTGGAAACACAGTGTCTCCAGCCGCTGCTGTCGTCAGCACCCAGGCATCAAACGACACTCGTAATGTGTATCTGTCTCGGATTAGACGGAGTGAGCGCATGCAGATGTTAAGACTGAGAGCAAAGGGCGAGCGCTACAGCTGGAGCAGAGATGCACATAAACGCCTCTGCAAATCTACGCGGAGACGCATGTTCATGTCGACCGTAGGTTAAAGAGTTTCTGATGCAGACAAATCGCAATGAAGTGTCAAGTGTATTTCTATGACTGACTCCTATGACTGAGGAAAAAAAAACAACCAAACTCTTATTTAGTGACTATATGCAAACTCAGATATGCATTCACTCTATGACTGGACTATTTAAAACAGGCTAGCAGTTAGCATTAGCTGAAAATAATAATAATAATAATAATGATAATAATAATAATAACAATAATAACAATAATAACAATAATAATAATGTTATATAATTATCATTTGTTTTACTGGTACATTTCTGAGCAGAGCACATAGACAGGGTTATTGTTGGTTTGGTCTGCAGGAGCGAAGCTCTGCAACAGTTGCACAATAAGGTCTGCTCATCCTCGAGCTCCTTCACCTCTGACCCCACAGTCATCCAGCCTGCTGGTCATATGACCACAAGTATGAGGCCAAAACGAAAAAGAGGTTTTAAAAGGCAGCAGGCAGCTGTTCTATCTCTATGAAGACGTAGAGAGAGAAAAAAAGAAAACAACGCACCAAACCAACAACCCGATTTCCGTTCATGTCGTTGTTGACTGATTTAAAAGGGGTGGTCTGTGTTTGTGCGTTTAAAACCACAGAGAATCAATCACTGTTATTTATCGATTTTGGCATCGAGACTGTTTTCTTTTGTTTTCTTTATAAATCACAGGCCGAGCCTCGTGCAAAATTGATAGGAACCATGAGCGGCAGAGAGACGGAGTTAACCATTTAACTGTTTCTTTGCCTTCAGCTTTGACCTGCACACGCACGCACACACGCACACAACATATGACAACACACAACTAATACGAACCGAAGGCTCCTTCTCTTAATCTTTGACATGTTATTGAGCAGAAATGCTGAGCTGGAATGACCACATGACTTTTGTCCCAGCACTGTCAGAGGGTTTTTATCCATGTCACGTTTTCAGCTGCTCAGACAGCTGACTGGGGTCAAAGGTTACTGATGACAAAGGCTATTTTTCTTTTGCCATGAAATAACGCCATAAAAAAGGAACAAACCATCAGCGGAACACAGTGTTATGTAAAAAAAAAAAAATTAAATTTTTTTAAAAAGTCATGGCAACGTGCAGTTTGACCATAAACTTAGTGATCCTACTATTTTAGAAATATAAAAATTTTTAAAATGACAAAATGTTTTTATGGTTAAAATAAGTTGCTGCACACTAAATAAACTACTACACTACTACTTAACACTAAACCTACAATTCTGCCTCCAAACCACACAATCACTGTATCAATCAGAAACACTGAACGCACACTGTGTAATACTCACACCGAGCAAATAAACTATATCCACATAAACGTTTGCACTCATCAGTCCTATGAAACAAGTGAAATAAAGGTTTAACTGTGCTATTTTGATAACTGCAATGGTGTTTGGTTCTTTCCATAACTACATTTACTGATACATTGACTGGATCTCAGAGCTCAGTTTATTTTTGTCAATGGTCTCAATTGCGGAAATACTATTTAAGAAAAAAGCCAGTGACGCATTTCTCTTCCTGAATGATACGATATAAATCTATTTTTGCCAGAGATTAACTGGAGTGAGTTTACTTTAAAACAATGAGATACTATTCACTTGTTGGAGTGATTGAAATTTAAAAACATATTAATAATCTAGATCATTTCAAACTAACAAAAATTTGATGCTTCAAGCTTCTGAAATGTGATCATTTTCTGCTTTAGTCATCTAAAAAGTCTATTTGATGGAATCTCCTTGTATGGACTTTTGTTTACAGACTCTTATTGGTTTAAGACTTAAATAATTAATCAACCAATCAGGAAACCAGTGCTAAACATAACCATGATTTTTTTATAGCTTATTAAAAACATTCAACATCCATTGTCTGGGAAATTGGCTTTGTTGCTGCTCCTACAAACCAGACATTGACTAATTAATTTAATTAAATTTCCGAATATTTGGTGAAACTAGCTGAGGCTGCTTTTTAACTTTTGATTAATACTAACACAATATATCTGCAGAACAAACAAAAACAAAAATAAGAAGAACACATTATTGTCTCGCGGACATAAATGCATTTACACTTACACACTTACATTCTTACTCTGAACCTATAACCTACACCCGAGTCTAGGTTTGAGCCTAGAACCAAGTCTTAGGCCAAAACGTCCAAGACATACACACGCGCGCGCACACACACAGCCAGCCAGCCAGCTCAATTTGAAACTAAGTCACAGTTTCAGTTCCCTCGCGCACAGATGTGGAGTCAAAGTGAATGGACTCACAGCCACTTTAGAGAACGAGTCAGTACACGGATGTCGTTACTGCGGTTGTGTTGTGATAAGCAGTGTCACGAGTGCTGCTGCAAGATCACACACACACACACACACACACACACACACACACACACACACACACACACACACACACACACACACACACACACACACACACACACACAGAGTCTGAGTCGCGGTTTCTGTGGAACAGGGCGCGTCCATTCAGACACTTTCCAACTTTCCAACATTTTCCCACCACCACCAGCACCAACACGTTGACTCACCTACATCTGCACCAGCTGACAGACTCCAACACACACACACACACACACACACTGCAGCTGTGCCACGCGAGACTCGCCGCTGAGTTGTTGTCCAAACACTGCGCGTCCTCTCGGGTTCCACAGCCGGCGCACCCGTCGTCCTCCTCGGTCACAGGAGCGCCGCTCTGCGCCGCCCCTGGTGGATCTCCACGCGCTGTGGTGGCGGAAGCAGGAATCTCCGCTCCGACGCGTCAAAAAAAAAAAAAAAAACCGTGACGCTGCGTCAACGTGTGTGCGGGCGCGGCGCGGCGCGCGGGGGACGCATCGCGGCTGCGCGTGTGCGCGTCGGGAGCTGCGGCATTCCGCAAACTGAAAGCGAACGTGTGTCCGGAGCGGGACCGTTTGTCCCGGTTATGTAACAGTGACAACGACGAAACGCGATAATAAAGTATGTCAACAAAGCAAACAAGGAAATCACCCCCCCTCCCCTTCTCACCCCCTTCTCTATGAAATGTGATGACTCAGTGATGAGTCATAGTGGGGATAATCCAAACTTCTGTCCTGATTTATTCATCTGGGATGATGAATACTGTGTCTTTCAGCGGAGTAAGTACCGTAACAACACTCACTACTTACAGGATTACAGTGAGTACATGGATCTACACCAGCTGCTAATGCCCACGTGAGTGACAGCAGATTAGAATGAATGACCCACAGAAGAAAACTGCAGGGACACAAACAGTGACATCGCACCGTCCCTTCACAATGTTTCAGAATGTATCTTCTATCTTCTTTCTTCTCTTTTCAGACATAAATACCAAATAAACAACACAAATCTGGGCACACAGAGGTTAAGGACAGATAACATTGAACAAATATAAAAATAGGAGTCAGGCGCACTGATAAGACGATGATTTACTATTCTGGTCCTTGAGCTGTTATGATGAGAATGCGGTTCGTGCTTGTGCCTCATAGCCAGAAGGTTCTTGGACCAAATCCTGGGTCGACTGGAGGTCAACTGGAGACTCTAAGAATTGACTTTAGATATATGTATGGGCGTGTGTGTGTTTATGATTTAAACACCGCCTGCTGATAATAAATTTATTAGATAACGATTTCCAAGATCATACATTTTTACATTCACTATAACCAGTGGTATTTTATAAGGAATGAACGGAATCAACCATTTGTTAGACGGGTACGTTTCTGCACGGCAGCGTGCACGTCAGTCAGAGGTGCATTACCCTGCACCACACCCGCCAACATGAGAAACTTGACAACAAAAATAACCGGCAAAGACAAAGCGAGGGCGGGTTGCACCACATGATGAGGGCCAAACAGTTGCTTCACCAACATAATCCGCAGTTTGTTTTTGCCTCTCATTAACGACAACAACAAATCCATAGTAACAGGATGTGAGAGAGTTTAATGGTCATGCGGGTGATGGTGATCCGTGTAAAAGGAATGAATGATATATATATAAATGACTGGATTTAATGTATGTTGCAAGTGCAGTCGCCCATGTCTCCTATATCTAAATCCACCACTGCGTCAACATCAATGTTTCAAGACAGAATTGACAGTGGAGGAAGAAGTATACATTTGACCAAGTGGTCAAAGTCTCTCGTAAACTAATAGTATTAAAATGAAAAGTTGATGGCATTTTTATATCCAAAAGGTCAAAGGTCAATGTAACTGTCACGTCACATTTTTTTTTGCGAAACGATTTTTTTCTGCACACAAGACCACGAGGCAGGAACAGGGGGAGGGCTGAACAGCGTTTACTGCGATCTGATTGGCTGGCGGAGTCACATAGGTGCAAGGCAGTCATTCGAGTTGGACCAGTACTTCTCATGCATTAGAGGCCCTGAAAACATATTTTCTCCATAATCCTCTCATGAGTGCGAGCAATGGAGTCCACTCATTTCACGCTGCTTATACGTTGACATTTGAAACAATGTTATTTTAAACATCTAATTTATGGCAGCTTTAATGGTTGAGTGAGATATTTGGGAGTCGGAATCCCGTTTCAGCGGGGTTTAATCTATAGGATCAGTTTCTGGTTTGACTTCATTCCCGAATAATTGCTTCAGGGTAAAAGTGAGCTCGCTTACATTATCTGCAACAACAATGTAAACAGACATGCTATACTGTACTGCAGTGGAAACAAATATGTGGAACGGTGGTTCTTCATTTCACACTTGGTAGCGATCTGTTGCCACTGAATCCTGGTAAATATAAACATGAAATAATTGGTGTGTGAAAAGCTGCTGCCTACAGGTCTCGCCATGGTAAACCACAAAAACAGGTCCTTCAGCATTTTTACATTTCCAACAACTTCATATACAGTATTGTTGGAACAGACTTTATTGTAGTGTAGTGAACGAAAAGGTGCACCCCCCCTCCCACCCCCAGTTTATGTGGGTTAGATGTATAAAGTGATATGGAAACACAGTTTAAATCCAGTTGTTGTAACATTGCACCACTGGAATCTGACTCCAGCTCACCGTTCAAAAACAACAGACAGGAGTATGTATGTTTTGTTGTTTTGTAGTGACACAACAACATGTTTGGGAGATTGGAAGTGTGTGTGTTTGTGTGTTGTTGTTGGCATTGTGACCAAGCAAACACAGTGCAATGAGGAAGTCAGACACCAAAGTGAAACGGCATCATGATTCAGCACTTTGCAGGCTGCACTTGTGTCCTGTCCGCTATTACCTCTGTTCTTTCCTCCCTTTTTCCTGCTCTTTTTTTTATGTCGTTACTGCTTTTCACAGACTTTTGATTTAATGCAACTATAATCTCCTCACTGTAGTTTAGATGATTCTGGGCATAAAATTTTATTTCTGCACATAAAATAACCCATGCGTGTCTCAGCACCAGCAAAATAACAAAAACAAAAAAACTCTGTTGTTTGCAAACACATATTTTGAATTAAGGTGAAGTGAAAGAACTGCAGGATTTAATCGACCTTGGTATTAATGGAGTCTGATAATGAAAGAGGTGGAAACATGCACTGTGAACGTGTTGCCCTCTGCTGTCTGAGATCAGAAACACAGGTGAATGGGGGGGGAAAAAAACACAATTTACAGGCCATTCTGGAACAATTCAGCTTTTACACATGGAACTGAGTTTTCTGACAAGGGGTGGTACAAAGAAAATGTCTTCTGTGGTCTGTAGGGAACATTCCACAGTCTGAAAATATTAACTTTATCATCAGGCTTATCTAAGCCCGAAACAGAGATTTATCGTATTTCACAGAGAGCATGTGTTTTCCTCTGGAGATGTGGTATTTGGAAGTAATGTTTATTTGGAAGCCAAGGAGAATCTAATGAAAGGAGCTATTTAGTTGCATTATGGGAAATAATGCAACTAATATAACAATACAACAAACAAAAAACCCTATTTCTGTTGATCAAAGATATTAAATTCCTCAGATATTCATCACGGTCTGAAAACAACAATTCCTAGATAAATTCATAAATCTTAGTGCCACCGTTTATTCTAGCAATTCAATTCAAAAAAAAACTTTATTTGTCCCCCAAGAGAGAACAACAAACCAACACTTCACAGGTCCATATCCTACTTGGCCACTCGGCTACTTTTGAGTCAATACATCCATGACAACTGTTTAGACTGCAGAAATAAACCCATTCTATCTATTTTTTGAGGTACACAAAAATCATACATCAAGATATTTCTCTCACACAACTTCTGCAAAAAAAAAAAAAAGAAGCATCATTTTGGGGGAAAGAGGACAAATAATGCGACACTTTCTCGTTCATCCCCGTAAAACAGCTCGAGGACGCCTCAGACAAGATTTGAATGGATCACTGTTTACAGCTGTGATCGCAGTTGATGCACGATGCCCATCACCAACAACACACTGGGCCCATATGAGAGAGAGAGAAACGGAGGGAGGGAGAGAGAGAGAGAGAGAGAGTTGATGTACATCTGTCATGCATTATTGCGGCGAATGCCAGTGCTGTTATCCTGGCTTTAGAAACTATGTGAGGAAGGGGGTTGATGGGTCCTCTCTAAATCACAATCTGATTCCTCCTCCTTTTACGCCGCAGCTCTTTAGTGTCTACATCAACGCAAAAAAAAAACACACAAAAACATTGACTCTCTCTCTTTCTCTCTCTACCAAAAACACACTCACACACACAGACACACACACACTCCCTGTCCCCCAATGA
The DNA here is from genome assembly GCA_016785345.1 of Trinectes maculatus. Lineage (NCBI taxonomy): Eukaryota > Metazoa > Chordata > Actinopteri > Pleuronectiformes > Achiridae > Trinectes > Trinectes maculatus. The sequence goes on from JAFBJQ010002883.1 coordinate 138,108, forward strand.
ATTCCTCAGGAAGGAGCCAGCCGTCTTCATTCCTCTGGACACAGCTTTTTCCTTAACAAGGTACTGATGGTCTTGACCTCCTCTTCAAACAAACCCTTCCCTCCAATCAGTGAAGATTGTGGAGCTGGGGCTCAGTCTGGGCCTGTGGGTATTACAGAGGAAACGTTCCTGATTCTGCTTGATTACGCTCTCTCTCTCTCTCTCTCTCTCTCTCTCTCTCTCTCTGTCTCTTTATTCCCCCTCTTTCTGCCCCTGCACTCTTTCTCCAAATGTCTCAGTGGCTGAACCCGGTCTGAAACTTTTCCTCCCCATCTCCCTCTGTCTCCTCGCTGTGTTGCTTTTTTCGTTTGGTCTCGTCTGCGCCCATCCCTCCGTTTGTTCCTCGGGTTTTTGCGGCTCAGTTTTCCAGGCTTTTGATGACGGGCATTTCATCCAGTTTGTTAGCAGTGTTGTCGTACAGCAGAACATAACAGAGTCAACAAACTCTCTAATCAAAGCCCACAATATCAAACGACTGCATATATTAAAAATTGTATGAAGCAGATGGCAACAAAACATATGACTGTTATTTGGTAATAATTATTGGAGCCTTTAATCATCAACCAAAACTGTTTTTGCTTATTTATCACTGAAAAATATTGTAATTACTTTTAATGTATTATAGCTATATAAATATATATTATACATATATTTCTTTTTTTTTTTACTGCGCTTAATTTCCCTCACTTGTTCATATCATGATAATTTTTTACTCTAAGTTAGAAATTATTTAAATGATGGATAATTAATTTATTTTATCTGACAAATGTAGTGTTGACCAGATTTACATACTGAACATATACGTTGTTGACAGTGAAACGCGCACATTTACCAAAACAATATTTGGTCATCTTTTATGACTTTCTTTTATGGATCCTGACTAATTTTGAAAAAGTAGTTACCCAACCTTGCTTTTCATTTAATTTATTAAAGGTGCATTAAGAAAAACACCTGCAGGTAAATATGTAACCAGTGTTTTAGTGTCAAACTTTCTATAATGCAAAGTGAAGTGAAATAAGAAAAAAACAAACAAAAAAAGTTTTTTAAGGGGAAGTGGGAAAAAACCAAATGTACCATGAATGAGTTGAGGAAATAAATCTTGTCATGTGACAGGAAATGTTACAGACGACTTATTACAGCCTCCATCACCAGACTTGAGCAACACATAAACTGCTCTCGATCTCGTTTGTCACCACTGCCTCTCAATATGTTGTATGTGCGTGCATGTGTGTGTCTTTGTGAGTGTCTCCGTACATTTTGGGGGACAAACTTCAAACTAAAAATCACGATACCAGAGACATAAATTGTCCGAGCTGAGAAAAAAGCAGATTTTTGTGTCAGTGGTTACAGTTGAGATAAGTCTTAGTATATGTGTGCAAACAGTTCTGGGAGTCCTACATGTAGATGTGTGCATGCATATGTATCTATGTTTGTGTGTGTGTGTGTGTGTGTGTGTCTGAGGCATTACAAATAATAGACAATAGTGGCACAAAACGCACAAGCTGAGACGGTGACACAACATTTTCCCCTGACAGTCTAAGGCGATGACGACGGCCCACCATAAATCAACTATTCGAACTTTGACACCATGAATAGGCAGCGGGGTGTAGTGACCGGAAAGTGACACAACAGCCACAACAGTGTCACAAAATTCTTTTCACGTTTCCTGGACTGTAACCACGCGGTGCGAGCGGGAACTGCCCCTCGAACAAGCCGTCTCCTCTGACTGAGGAGAAAGGCGAACATTGTGGGGCCGGGACCCAGAGGTCATCATAGCTGTTGGGCTCCTGCTCTGTTTGGCCCCCAGCTGACTCACTGTGGGTCAAACCACGCACTAACTTGTGCACATCCTGGGCCACCATTAGTCAAACATTACTCACTCGGAGAAGACTTTCTTTTCTCTGAACTCTCTCTGGGGCTCAAATGTGTATTTTTTCAATCTCAGTGTGTCCTGTTGATCTGATCGTGTCCTCTGTTTGGATGATCAGTAGCTCAAGTTTCAACCAAAAGTAGTATTAGGTTTGATAAACTCTGTTGGATAGCTAAAACAAACTGGTCCAGTCCAGCAGGTGGCAGTAATGTGGATTAATATGCAACGATGCTGGAAGACTCGGCCAATCAGACAATTCCAGAGCTGCAAACTCCGCCCACAAGACTCTTAGAATTTTCTTTTAAAGGTTCCTATTTTAGTGGCAAAGCAGATTTTACATAAACATAAACATAAATATAAACATATGTTACACTAATGTGTGTTAGTTTTGACCGGGTTATTTTAAGCGTAAGCAGTTAGCCTCTCCATCCCGAGCGGAACTATGAGGTGTGTTTCCATGGTAACAACCAGTGAAAGCCACCAATGTGAGTGTCACCAATTTTTAAAAAAAGGAAAACGTGACTCAAGAATCTCGATGTTGTGGAGCAAACGATGGGAAAGGTTCAATACTGTGAGGTTTACCCAGATGAGTCTGACTTTAGAAATTTTTAAATTTTTTTTAAACACTTCTATTAATTTAGATAGAAATAGACCTATTCAGTCTAGTCTGGTTAACAGCTTTTGTGGAGCTGGTGAGTTAGCAACACAATGGCAAAAAAAAATTTGGTCAAACCAGATCATGTAAGTCTGCAGTTGTTCAATTTCGTATTAATCGTCAATCTCAGGAGATTTGGCGATGTATAAAAAGGTCAAAGGCCACGATCAGATTTATTTTTGACCATTTCATTAGTTCCAAAGCTTAAACTTGCACCTTGATACATTGTTGAACACATAACTTGTTTGTACGTTGTAAAAACTAAGACGAATAATAACAATAATTCAAATGTGCACTGGGGTTCCCTCTTCATAGAAATAGAAATAGAATAGAACGAGTCTTTCCTGTGAGACTGTGACTCAGCAGTGACTCCTGTGCACGGAGAGGAACCTGAGGCCTGCAGAGTCACAGAGTGATTCAGTGACTCTGACTCTCTGACTCTCCTGCCCATCACTGAGGGCGGAGAGGCTGGAGGGAAGGCAGCAGGGAAAGGACGGGAAAGGGGGAAATGACTGGCGACTGTGTGGGAAGAGTGAGAGAGAGGGAGAGAGAGAGAGAGAGAGAGAGAGAGAGGGGGAGAGAGAGAGAGAGAGAGAGAGGAGGGGCTTAAAAAGTATGAACTTGTGCATGATTTCGCTGCAGGAAGCATTAAGAGGGGAAAAGACTGGAAAACAGGACGAGGTCCCCTGACTCGTTTCGGGGCTCCAGTCAGGACCAGCTGCCTTATGGAGCCACTTTCCCCACCGGCCCTCCTTCAGTCCTGATCCGTGTCTTCTTCACCCAAATCGGCTGCTTTCAGCTTGAGCGCGTGCTGTGGTTTGGGTTGTTTTTTTTTTTTTCCTTTCCTTTCTTTTCGTCCTCTCTTCTCTCTCGTGCGTAATTTCAGTCCAGGATCGAGGAAAACAAGGCGACATCACAACAAGAGGAGGACGAGGAATCGGGAGAGAGGGAGAAGGAACTGGGGGGAAAAATGGGAGCCCTGTTGGATTTCTGTCTGGTTCTCCTCTTGCTGCACCCCCCCGGCGCGCGGTCCCTGTCCACACGTAAGTTCCACACAGATGTCCACCGATGCGCAGAGTCACGGTCTCGCGGAGGGGAGAGGGCTTTTTGTTCTGGCCCTTTGATTTCCCTGCATGGTCCACTGCGATCAGCCTAATCCACGTGTCACCCGGAGGTCTCAGTGTAAACAAGGCACCGCGCGACCCCTCTGTAATGCACTGCTGCTGCTGCTGCCACTAATGGGTCCAGATGTTAAGCTTTCATAAGCTTATAAAATAACTTTATATTTATCAGTGAGCCGTCATATAATATGGAACAAACGTCGTTTCCAATTACTACTACTACTACTAATAATAATAGTAGTTAATGTTGAAGTAAAATTAAAGTAGGTAGAACACAACAACAAACAGAGATTTACTGTACATAATGTGGAGGGTAAAACACTATGTACATGCTATATAACACAGGGTAATATTAGATGTATAGTATAGTTCTAATGCAAACTAACTCCACACAGTCCTTTCTACAATATTAAAGTAGATAAACACTTAAAAAGTATGCAGAGATTTACTGTACAGAATGTGGAGGGTGAAACATTATGAAAATCCTATATGTAAAAAAATATTTAAAACAAAACACAATGTAAATGCTATGTGGGGGGAAAAAATTATAAAAATACACAGGGTAATCTTAGATGTGTAATATAATAAAAAACAAACTCCTCTTTTCTATAACACTTAAACAATCAGTTTAACTGCAGAGATTTATTGTAAATAACATGGAGGGTAAAACATTAAGAAAATGCCATATGGAAAATAAAAATAATATGTGTTTGTAATAGTGCAAACTAAGTCCACAGAGTCTTCTCTGAGCTGACTTACATAACAACTTGGCCGGGACACATTTGTGGACATATGAAAAAGGACACGTACATGCCACTGTGTCCACCTGACAGCTCCTGTTATTGATGACCTGTATCCCTCGTCTCCCAGGAGGCTGGGTTTTCAACAAGCCAGGCCATAATCCCTTTAACACATGCAGGCAGCAACCAAACGGTGACATCACTCGCTCGGGTTTTGGAGAATGTTAACCGGCAGCTTAATGCAGGGTAACGTAAATAAATCAAAGTTATGTCCGCTTCCTCCGTTAAGTGGCTGGATTTAGTTTTTATGGTGAGTTCACTGGCGCAGAGCAGCTCCTCATCCGTCCTGTCTCAGCTGTACGAGACAATGGTGCTTTGATCATAACCTGCTCGGCTGTTTATTACAGGGCCTAATTGGTCATTACTGTTTTATTATATGTTATGATGAACGGCGCCCCCTCCCCCCCACCCCACTTCCCTCAGCGTGCTGTGGCTTACAGGAATAAAACAATTGTCTAACTTTCTCACTCAACATGTAATTAGTTTTTAGTGCAGCTTGTGTTCCCATAAAGTTTAAGTTAATGTGTCCTGTTAGCAAATGAAGGGGTAATTGTGTTGTGTATGATTGTTTAATAGCAAATATTGGATTTAAAAAGCAAAAACAAAACAAAAACAAGGGTTTTAATTTGAAAGGAACTCCTCATATCTACTATTACCAGACCTCTGGCCTGCGCTCGCCCTCATCTGACTGAGTGTGAGACAAGATAAGAGCATCAGTAAAACAGCCCGAATGTAAATATGGACAGGAATCTATATTTATAACTTTACAAACAAACGCCGCCGTCTC
>JAFBJQ010002883.1:148379-421988 GCA_016785345.1 Trinectes maculatus
CTGGTTAGCTAAAGCTTAGATCCCAGCGAAGCCTGGGAGCCACCAGGCTTTAATCTGCAGGACCATGATGGTGGCTGGAGGACGGTTTTGTTTATGTCAGTAGTAGTCATAAAATACGACTATACTGACAAGAACGAGTCACAAAAAGCAGTAGATGTGTATCTTTGTGTCATTGCGCGATTACAGAGACGGAAATAGAGGCGTAGCGGGGCAGACTTCTACCCACAGTCTATAAACCCTGATCCAGACGAGACAAAACACAAAACACTATGTCTTCCAGTATAATAATTTTTCCAGACTGATTCCGAACGAGTGTTGGCAAACTGCCGCTTCAAAGACAAAGTCTGGCTGCAAAAAAACCCCCCCTGTAAAAACGCTAATAATAATGATGATGTCACACGAACGTTTTGTACATATTAAAAAACAAGCCGTAACCTGTGAATGAATGAGCAGTAGAGGACTGTAATTATAGTGGTGATGCAGAACCTTCCAAAAATATCAATGTTCATGTCACGTATTAAACGACAGCGTAAATATCCATTAGACATAAGAGATATTGGTACAATAGTTCAAATATACTCGATGAGACATGAAAGGATTCGTGTTAAAGAAACTTAAAGGGGAAACAAGGGAGATAACTATGTTCATTCCTATCTCACGTTATCATCTCATGATCCTCAGATGTACCTTGTGGCCCACAGGTTGAAATGACTTAAGCTTCAAAACCAAATAAGCGTCTCTAAAAAATTCAAACAAAAAACGATGACTTCTCCTGACAGCTTCATCCCGTTTATTCCTCCGGGCGGGACATTGGCCTGAGATCTGTGGCCTCCGGCTTTTGGGGAAAAAAAAAGAAGAACTGTTTTCGAGTCCTCGCCCGGCTTGGCGCTGATAGGAAGTGAGCAGTGTTGCCTTTTAAAGCTTTGTTATGAGGTCCGTTGCTTAGCTTAGTGCGGTTTGAGCAGACGAAGCATGAAACAAGACCAAATTCCTCTCTTCTCTCGCCATCGCAAAGCACTCACGCACATGCACACACACACACGTATGCATTCCCACACCTGGACCGACGTAGGTGTGTGGCAACTGGAAAACGCCCTCGACTTTGATGAGCTAATTTTCCTTTTAGGCTTACTCACTGGACACACACACACACACACACACACACACACACAGAAGCATACACACTCAACCAGAGAGAAAGCAGTTGCTAACCCTCTTTCATGTAGAGCTGGAATGTTCCCGACTGATCCGTGAACCTAATCCCCTCTCGGAGCCGGCTGCGGACCCCCGAGGCCAGAGGAGTTTGGGCTTTGAGGCTTTAAGCCTTACACCTGACATAATACAACTTGATTAGCTTGGAACTCTTCACCTATTTCACCCCCGAACGCTTCCCTAACAAGGTCGGAGAAATGTACCATGAGAGCACCATATAGAGTTTCAGAGGCGAACGCGTCACTTGCAAGGAAACAAGTGTCCATCAAACTGTAATCCCTTCCCGTTCCCTAATGTATGCACGCACACACCTGTTTACACATCCTGAGGGCAGGGCAGGGCCTGGTAACAGTATAGAAACAGAGAGGCACGCCGAGTGTGGGCGGATTCTGGACTTGTGCGGGCGCTTTGTTTCGCTCAGGTTGCCCTTGCCGTTCTCCTCCAGTTTCCACAACAGCGTGCGCGTCATAAAACATAGCAACCACACCTGCATGCTCGGGCCGCCGTGAGTCACCCGGGTCTACGGTGGCGTCCAATCAGTCAGGAAGAGGTGAGGCAGAGAACACCCCCAGTTTTCACTGCATTCCTGAGGCACGGGGAGAGACGTGATGCGAGAGGCCGGAGGCTCCATGTGGAGATGAGGATGTGTTGCGGAATGACGACATACAGTATCTTCACAGTGACTCATCTTTTAATTAGCCACGTCTCATTGACATCCATTGCTAAAGACATCCATCCAAAAATGTCAGTACGGAAATATTTGTTCTCAGAACATTCCTGACCATAAATTCAATTTAAAAACATTTCCTTCCAATGTTTAATTCCAACATCTTTAAATTGTTGTCTTTCCATCTGCCCTGCCCACAGTTACAGACACAAACAGCAATCAGATTGAAAGGCAAACTGAACAAGTAACTGTTCCCAACATTTCTGTTACTTGTTGACCTTTTCGTTTACGTAATAAAAATCACCCTATTTAAAAGTAGCTTAGAAATGTAGCTGCCTACACCCTCTGCTTGTCATTGGCTTGGGCAATTAGTGTCTGCAGTGCAGATGGGTTATCAGACGGGCCTGTACGGTGGGACACGGGCCTGGGGGCCCGTCATGGGGCCAAGAGAGACGTCATGGGGCCAAAAACTCTGTTTGATGGGACTCTTTTAATTGCTTTCATTTGAAATACAGAGACAAAATGACGACAAACGCCCGTGTGACAAAAGGCAAAAACAACCGCAAAAGAGACGCAAAGTGACTGAAACAAGATGGGCAAAGCAATAGAAATGATTTGTATCTCTGTCAGTGCAGGGGTCCTGCGTTTTCCTCTTTGTCCACAGGGGCCAATTTTCTCATAATCAACCCTTGATCCTTGTACTTGTACATGTTTTCTCAGTATTATCCTGCACTTGCATTGAAAATAAATATTATCGTAAGAGGGGTAGGTCTACGGCCACCACCGGGGGTTTATATTTTTGATATCATGCATGAGTACTGGTTAAATGAAGATGTTTAATTTCAGAGAGAGAGATTTCTGGTTCTTTTCATTCGCTGGCGTTTTCCGTCCTCCTCTCTCCCTTGGGTCGTCTTGTTTGTTTACCGTTAAGGGCCGACATCATTTAAAAAAAAAACAAAAAAAAAAAACAACTGACGTCGATATTTGAAACGATCTCAGAAGCCCAAAACAAAACGCGAGGAGAGTTAAAATAATGGTCTGTCACCACATGTTTGTTTGTCGAAAAGTTAATCACTGGCAGATGAAACAGCCTCCTCCGGCTCACACAAGTCAAGTCCTCAGAAACTAGAAGGCATCTAACCGCAAACCTCAGCCAACGCCGAACAATCCTCCAACGTGCTCCAACACACAGACATCACTCCTACCACTTCTAATTTGAGCTGAATGGATTTCCTGACCCCGCAAACGTGACCTTAGGTTGGACGAAGACGCCCTTTAGCTGTGGATTTTTGCCGCCATGGCAAAAAAATGAAAATCTGGTCCATCTGTCCCACACAAGTTTTTCATTATGTTCGTAGGATGGAAATAAACTTGTTAACGAGTGTGATAAATGAGGGGAAAAAAAGAGGAAACACTCGGTGCCTCTTGTGAAATCCGTCTATGATTTATGATGATTTCTGTTTGTTTTGTTAAATATAAATCCATCAGATTGTTGGGCTAAACGTGAGCTTTTTCTGGATTTGAATGTTTGTGGGGTCCTTAAAGCTCGGCTCATCAGCACATTCATATTAACAATAGATCAGATTGAGTTTTGTTTTTCGCAAACCGACCCACGATTACACAACTCGACAACTCTGGTGTAGCTCATCCTCTTTATGACCAGATAAACTGTTGTGGCCACTGCATTTTCTCAAAGTGACATCTTTATCCAATCAGCACAAAAAAACCCAACACTTTTTTAAGTCATTCTCAAGAATTCATTGTAAATCATTCAAAGTCATTACAGTTTTTTGTATTGTTATTTTTCTTCAACTCACTCCGTCTTGTTTTCCACCAGTGACCACCGACCCTCCATCAGGCGTAGCCGTGAGCCGCGTCGGGCAGCTGGAGGATCAGCTGAGTGTTCGCTGGGAGGCGCCCCCCGCTCTCAAAGACTTCCTGTTTCAGGCCAAATATCAGATCCGCTACAGGCTGGAGGACAGCCAAGACTGGAAGGTAAAGGACAATGACACCCAGTTAATAATTAATGGCGAACGATGGGGGGATAAATCTGCTCCGGCTGTCTCTCGCACTCAAACAGACGTACATCACCGCAGCACTGTCCCAGCTGTTCCTCATCCCATAATCACCTCTAATCTGCTCTGATTGAAGCCTCCCCTGCCAGATGAGTTAATACTTGGGCCCGGCAAAAACTTTCATAAGTCATAAAAGTACAAGCTACACTGAGAAACACTCAGAGCCACTGTGTATAATATGTATAATATCAATATAAGCTTCTGATGAATAAATAATATACAGTGTTGAACCCGTAGCCGTGCAGATGGTACTTTACAGAATTCCCTCCACTCCTCCCGAGTCCGGACGGAGACTCCCAGGCAATTAAAGGGGGAATTAAACAGATGTAATATAAGCAAGTCTTTGCTCGCTGAGGAGGGATGAGACTTAAAGCCGAGCGGCTTTGAGGGTTTGGCGGTGACAACAAAACGCCGTTCCCCTCAGAACGGGCCGCAATCATGAGGTCATGCTCGGGAATGGAGGGCTACATCTCGGGCCGCTTTTAATGTCTTCAACATGGCTGTAAAAACGCTCGGCGGTAACTTCTGCCGGTCTGGGCCTCCCCACGTCACGTCATTAGGCCGCTGATGCCCGTAATTTCCCCCGCTCTGTTTTCTGTTGGAGCCGCGCTTAACAAGTGTTTACACACGGAATGCCGGAGAGAAAGTGGGGACTATTAGACGGGATTATTAACTGAGGTGCGTGTCTGTTTCTTCCTCTCTATCTATTTGGCTGACTTCATTTCTGCTTATGTATGTTTGTGTGTGTGTGTGTGTGTGTGTGTGTGTGTGTGTAGTAAGTAATAGGGAGCAGATTTTCCCCCGTGGGCACAATTACATTAAAATATTTACATAAACACGCTGATCAGGAGCCACCAAACAATGTGGTGTGCGTCCGCGTTTCGGTCTGTTCCAGGATTAGAGTTGTGTTTGTACAACTTGATTCTGTGCTGTGCCCAGCGGTGTTTAATACTGCGGTCAGACCTCCAGCACTCAGCTATTCCCTGTTTGCGTCTTCTCTTTTTTTTTTTCGCCGAGTAGGTGATGGATGACGTCGGGAACCAGACTTCATGTAGGCTGGCGGGACTGAGGTCTGGCACCGTGTATTTTGTCCAGGTATGGTGTGGTCGTGTGTGTGTGTGTGTGTGTGTGTATTTATATGTGTGTATGATAATGTTGTTCAGAGTGAGGTTGTGTTTCAGAGTTTGACATGTTGCGTCCGTCCATCCAGGTTCGCTGTAACCCTGTGGGCATCTATGGATCTCGCAAGGCTGGGATCTGGAGCGAGTGGAGTCATCCCACTGCTGCGTCCACACCCCACAGCGGTGAGCACACACACACACACACACACACACAGTGCACTGAGAGTCTTTTGGTCCATTTTGAGGGACAATTTTCGATCACTAAAACTTTTCTCATATTATGGTGTACCACACATCCCGCAGTCCTGGCAGCTGGCAACCCCATCGACGAAAATTGTGCTATTTTACCCCTTGTTCAATCTCGGAGCCTGCGCTGTGTCGTATTGGCGGTTTAATCTGGAGCAGATGCGCTGGTTAAAACACATCAAACCAAATCAGATCATTGTTAAACATCTCAGAATCAAAGCTCTCGCTGCTTCGCAAAGAAATGGCGGGAAGAGCGACGAAGGAAAACGGAGGGTAATTAAATTTGTCGAAAAACCCGTCGGTTGCCTCACCGCTCGTGCCGTTTGTCCCACTGGATGTCATAAAGCTGCGGTTGCTCGCGGTTATTGCTTCCTTCGACCTAAGCGACCAAACTGTTGAGTCAATGTTATCATAACTGATAGGAATTATGGCCACAAGTATGAAAACACAGGGGTTTCCCAGACCATTCCCAGACCATTCCCAGACAAAAAGATTCTGCCGAACTCTCCGGACTGATCAGGGTCTGTATCCTCGGTGCCTTAGCGTCTCCAAGGTCTCATTAATAGTGCGTCACATGCTTGTACACACCTACACAACGTGGGTACAATGTAACTACAACCTGTACTTAAGTAAAAATAGTCAAATATTAAGTATTTTTAATCAAAGCTATTACATTTTAAAGATAATTTATTTCTGATTACTCAAATACACATATCTAACAGCTAGAGGAACCAGCCATGAATCCTAATAAAAAGAAGATTCATTCCATTCTTAAATAAACCCAATACATAAAACTATCATGTCACCAAAAACGTATCCACTTCCACACAGCATATATGTTTACATATATAATACTAATCTGTCTCTCTCATCTCCCCTCGCAGAGCGGTTGATGTCAGGCTCCTGTGACTCCAAGTCCAGTGGGGACTCCAACTCCACCCTGCGCAGGGAGCTGAAGCAGTTCTTCGGCTGGGTGCGGAAACACGCCTACGGCTGCAGCAGCATGTCCATGAAGCTGTACGACCAGTGGCGAGTGCTAATGCAGAAATCCCACAAAGCTCGCAACCAGGTAGGTAAGCATCACTAAGGCGGGGGGATGACGCACACGCACACACCCAAAACGTAACCGCACGCACACATGCGCCGCACACACACAACGATGGAGCAGTGTGTTTTCATAAGAGCTGATTTGTAACAGATTTTGTCTTTTAATTTAGGTTCTACAAGGGGATAAATCCTAGCACGTGCTGATTTAAAGGCCGAAAAACAAGACGAGAAAAGAACTGAGTGCGTGCGATTTGTGTCTTAGCCAATGTGTGTGTGAGAAAGAGATTGTATTCATATATGGGAATATTGTTCTGGACATTTTTTTCCGCGGACGCCAGCGATGAAAGGAGGGAGGACATCAAACGTTGGGATTTAGTTCCTTGAATGCATCATTTGCCTGGAAATCTGCAGCTGGGAATGACTGAGAGAGCGGACGAATCCCGGATATGTTATGTGGACCGCTCTGCTTTCACAAATGGAGACTGTAGCATGGATAACTTGGACATCAGCGAAGATGACTGACATGTGCACGGACGCGAGCGAATCAGATCCAAGCAAAACAGAAGCAATGCCGCAGCATCTTTAAGTACTCTGACCTTTTTGGGTTCCTCCTGTGGATTCAAAGCACCATCTAGTGGCTGCTCAACACCAATGGACACTCCAAGCAGAGCTTTTAGCGTGGCCCTGAAAGAGAGAGAGAAAGCAACAAGTTATCATTCAGTATTTCTAATTCATGCTTTGTTATGTAAGTGGATACTGTGCCAAACTGGTTCACGCAGGATTCCTCCGTTGTGTCCTGAGTGACAGCGTGTGACTGATGACGTGGTGGTGTTTGGGTACGAAAACGTTTCACTGCCTTTATTTTTGTACTGAGTTGAACCAGCATATTTAAAACTGTATAAAGTTATGTTTTATTTTTTAAGTTATGTTTAGTTAGTAAAGAAATATCAATGACTGAATTGTTATCGATGTCTATAAAATATATTGTCAGGAAAAAAAAATCAGTGTGGAAGTGACTTTTATTCTATCCAACCTATGTCGTCATTTAAACCAGTCGACATCGGTTGTTGTGTTTTTTACTACTGAGGCATGTTCCATGGTGCCACTGGCGCTCTCTGCTGGTCAGTGCCCACATCGCCATCAGACGAGCGCGAAGACCCAGGTTGGAATTGTCAAGATTCCCGATGCACGTTTCCTAAATTCTGGAAATAGAATAAAAAAATTTGTAAGGATATTGATGAAAACTTGCACGTGTCATCGAAATCCAAAACATGCAATATGCAATATGTAAACAAACATCGAAAAATGGAACCACACACAGAGTAATAAATGATCTAAAATTAAGTAAACAAACCCCTGAGTGACAGGAAGTGAGCATGTAGAGGTGAGCACGGTGTATGTGAACCACGATGGACCAACACATACATAAAGTGGCGCCACATGCTGGCCATATGGCGGCCCTGTCATCTAACTTTCCACCAAATCACTGGGCCCGAGCTCCAACTTAACAAAGTGGAAACCATAAGGAGCAAACACAAAGCAAAACTTTGTGAAAGGGGGAAAAAAAAAAGGATCGACATCAAATACGCTCCTAATGAATCCAGGCTCCATCTGATCCCAGTCGCTGATCAATGAGATACATTTGTTTCATATGTCCAACAGCACAGGGTCTGACAGTTTGTCAGCGGGAACCTGAGACCTGGTTGCGGCGTTTCCTGTGAGTGGCCGGGTCACGCGGGACCTTGTTACTGATACTCTGACCACTCGGAGTCACTGCTGCTTAATATTTAACCAGTTTGCCGTTTGTCTTGGTCACGGCTCTGCACCAAAGGCTTTAGTTACCTCTGTGTTCCAGGATGGAGACGGGGGGAAGCAGAGAGCAAGAGTTAGAACTTCTACCTGAGTTTCTCCGACTGGAAAGTGAAGAGTGTGGCTCTTGCCAGACAATAATCCTCCTCCAGGCTTTTCTGCCACACTTGACACTTTTCAGATGCTGTCTGGGTGCTAACATCACAGATAAAGTGACCCACTTTGGAACAGGCTGAAGTTTTCCAGGAGAAAAACCCCATTTTTATGTCCTAATACTGTCACAGTTGCAGAAGTGCATTTTGAAGTCTGGAGAGTTTTTGTCTGATTTCCATAAAGACAAAGACGAAACTTTTGAAACATTGAGCAACACTAGTGAATCACTGTCATCAAACTTTTTGCTTTTCTGGTAAGTCTTTGTCTTAGCCCTTTAAACCAATTTGTATCATATTCAAAAAACGACAAATAGCCTATATCAAATCTTATACAAAAATTCTATTATAAACAAAATGATATGGGCAATTTCTTTTTTTGGGTGGGGGGGGTTAAGAAGTTTAATGAACAACTGAACTGAACAAAAATAATAATTTTCTGTCAGGATTTACAGGGTTAAGCTTCAAGACTGTCAAACCAAATTTCTACTGAAGAATATACGACTTGTACAGAAGTATCTTGTTATCTTATTTTAAAAAGACGTATTTCAAGTACCACAAATTAAGTGTCACTTTTCTGGCCTCTCAAGTATTTTAGAGGGTTTAGAGGGATTTAATAAAGTACAGAAGTAGCATCAAACGGGGGGAAAAAAATACAACTGTGTTTCGGTACAGTGCTTGATTTATAGCACTACTGTAGTTACTCTGAACCACTGAGTGCTGTAAATCTGGGCTTTTAACTCGGATGGGTTTTCGAACCAATAGAGGAGGAAAAGCAGCGACGCATCCCCGGGGACTGTTCAATTTTTAAAAGGCCTGTTTGTTGTTGTTTGTCATTCAGCTCAGTTTGATATGCAGTTACACTTTATCACATTTACCAGCTACACTCTGGCAGGTGATGAATCATTTAGGAGTCTCGTCGAGGCACAGTGAAGGAAGTGGATCTGGCCGTTTCACCACAGGTACTGATAACGGTCTTATTGACATGATTTACATTAGAGCTTTTCCTCTAGAACAACTTTGTTCAAACAATCAAAGCTCGTCTCCCTTTTTCTTTTAGCCCTGACGGAGTTGACTTTTCGTCCGCGGTCGTGAAACGTTCCTGTCCTGAAGGGGAACTCGGGGACAGGAAGTGGGGGAGAGCAGGCCGGTGCGTAGCAAGCGTAACGGTCAATCTAGGGTTTCTTCACCTCCTGGTCATGCATAATTCAGCCTGGGAGGGCGCTGATTACCAGGAGAGAGGCACACGAGTGGAGTGTGTGTCTGAGGTGACAGAGGGACCAGCGAGGACGAAGAAGAGGAGGCGGCAATGGCGGAGGTGGTGAAGAAAAGGCCGATCATCTCTGCTAAAGAGAGAGGTCAGCCAAAGAAATCTCTATCCCTACGTGTGTGTGTGTGTGTGTGTGTGTGTGGTTATACGTGCACATGGACTGTGTTAGAGCTGAACCGGTGTTGGTATAAGATTTCTCACAGCCTCATACAGTCGTCGCTCCGTGCTCGTTTGAGCTTTCGACTTTGTCTCCAAACCAGCGGAGGAAGGACGTTAGCATGCGTAACCATAGAAAATCAGTCAAAGGGCTGCATGTGGAAGTCATCAGGGACAACACGGGCCGAGCCAGAGAGCGCCGCCTCTGCTGTACCTCTGCTGCATGGATGTGAATCTGTTGCATCATCTGCATCACTGCCCCCCCCCTCTTTCTTGTCCAGGCCCAGGACCTGCGCGCTACGCTCTGCCCCCTACAGTTGGATACATCAACCATGACCTCACCAAACCCAGCAGCCCTGCATACACCTTCCACATCCGCAACAGCAGTGAGTGTTCACAGGAATCTCTCAGGAAGGAAAACATATACATATATACTGTATATATACTCTGTCTGTGTGTGTGTGTGTGTGTGTATATATATATATATTAGTACATGTTTAACACCTCTCTATAAGGCCAAAAGTGTGGTCTTTTGTGTAGTGGTCTCCGTGGACTCCAGCCCAGGACCGAGGTACCACGTCGATGCCAAGGTGACCCGGTTTGGCCGAATGGAGTCACCATCCTACTCTATTCTGGGGAGAGGAAGGCGCACGGGGAGCAAAGGTGATAAGCACAAGAGCTCCTTGACTTTCGTTGATTGCTGGTGTGTTTACTCATGTGTGTATAGATAGATAGATAGATAGATAGATAGATAGATAGATAGATAGATAGATAGATAGATAGATAGATAGATAGATAGATAGATAGATAGATAAGATAGATAGATAGATAGATAGATAGATAGATAGATAGATAGATAATAAAGGGAATCAGACTGTCTAAACCAGTTTTATTGTGAAAGGCGACCTGTTCCAGACTCCTGGTCCTGGAGCCTACAGCCCAGAAAAGGCTCCGCCTCTCAATGCCCACCACAGACCTCCATCCTACTCCATCGGCTCCCGCACCAGATACCGCTCTGTCGACGCTGTACCAGCACCCAACAGGTTTTTCTAGAGTTCTTCTTCTTATTATTCATTAGCAGGTTTATAAAACAGGTTGGACGGCATTGTTTTCCTCACGCCACCAGATACAGCCTTCCCAATCTGCTGGGCAGCCAGATTCCCAACAAACCCTCCAGCGCCAGCTACAGCTTCTCAAGCCGCAGGAAGGTTGGAGCCCCCTCTGAGGATCTCTCCATGAGCCCTGGACCCGGGAAGTACAACAGCACCAACCCAGACATTTACCGCCAGCGCCAGCCCTCCTTCTCCATGCAGAGCCGCACCAAGAGGCCCAGTTCCTCTGCGACCACGCCCGGCCCGGGCGCATACAGCCCAGAGAGATTCCACGTGCATCACCCTCGACCCCCGTCCTTCACTCTGGGTATCAGACACTCTGAGTTTGTCACCCCGCTGGTGCTGTCGCTGACTGACTGACCGACCGATCTGCGGCTTTTCTTCTAATGCCTTGTTTTTATTTGACTTTTCACACATTCCTTTCACATCAGTCTCCTCACAGACAAAGACAAACCAGCAGTATTCCAACAAACAACAAACTCCTTTATAAATAAAGCAAAAAACAAAAATATATAACAGCCTTTTGCGTGCTTTGTATGTGCCGTCAAAACAACAGTGGTGCGGCTTAAATAGAAAGAGGTGTGTGAGGGTGTGTGTCTATGGCTTTGTCCTTGGTATGGTGATATTTACAGGCGAACTCCAGTTGCTGCACTTGCCCAGGCCCAGCAGCTCCCGGGCACACACCTGGAACAGGTACTCCCTCCCTGCCGTCAGCCCCTTCAGTTTAAACCTGGCGTTCTCAAACGGCCCCACCTGCAGGAGGAAACAGCCAATGCATGTTTTCAGAGAACCGATCTGTGATTATTTAATAAAGAAAATAAAAGCAGAGCTTTTTATTTACTAGTTAAACACATTTCTCTACGATAGGACAAGCTGCCTTCAAACTGAAAAATCTAACTTTGTAATTGAATGATTTAATAAAATAATTATGATCTATAAGTATATGAAATCTAAATTATTTACCCTATTTCATGGTGACTTATTAGAAAATATATGATGAATTAAACTCACTAAGCTGAACAACTTAACACTGTAAAGATATGAAAAAATAAATAAATACTTTTACTCTATGATTTTATAAATACTTTTACACTATGTGTTTTATACAGTTAGGGGTTCTGATGAAGATCATTCTTACGCTGACAGATTTCGGGGAGCCCCTGCTTTCCCAGTGATACTTTATCTGGTATTTCAGGGGGAATATGTCCAGGTTGTTCCAGGTGGAGGGAGGAGACCATTCCAGTAACAAGTTTCTGCTACTGTGAGGGGAAACCCGGAAGTCTACAGGAGGATCTGGTTTCACTGCACAATCACCGAGAGAAAGAGAAGAAGAAAGAGGCAGCGTTATTTCTTCCTCATGTACCAATGAAACAAACTTATCAGATCAAGCCAAGATGGAAAATTTGATTTATCACCATGCTGGATTAAATATGTCAATTGTGAATTCTCACCAATATCCTCCAACATAAAGCTCGCGAGATAGGAGCTGCTTCCAGCTGAAGACACAGCTGTGACGTTGATGATGTAGTTGGTAAGAAGCCTCAGGTCGGGCAGTTCGCAGTGCCAGAGCTAAAAGAGACAGCAGAAGATGTGTGATGCTAATATTTTTACACAGTATACGCTTTATTTTATATGTGTTTTCATATTTCATTAAAAAAAAGTAAGTTATAGGCCGATTTCTAATTTATTAAAAATGTAAAAAAAAATGGCTAAAAGTTGTGATAAAGATATAAATGTAGACCTTCTATGCTGATCATATATCTGCTGGAAACCAAACGCAACAACTACACGCCACTGATGTCGTTAATGTTACTGGCAGAATGCATGCTTTAACAAGAAATGCAAAATCGGGGATTTCCAAAACTCTGCCCCGACATTGCAAAATAAAAAAGGTTCACAGATCTGTCAGTGTAAATGAGTCGTGTGCACATCTGGACTGTGGGCATTGTGGAAAACCCCTGTGACAGCAAATAGACTGGTACCTGCTCAGATGGGGATGATGATGGTGCAGAGGATGAAGAGCTGGGTGGGATGAGTTGGCAGCGCTTGGTGACTGACTGTCCGTGCCTCTCTCTGAAAAACACACACACACACACACACACACACACACACACACACACACACACACACAAATGAGCTTCTCGATGACACTCGACAACAGGTGTCCACTTCAGGAAAAGGGGGGTCATTATTTGGAGGAGGAGAGCTACTTTATTTGTCAGGTTTACCTGTAGGAGGCGATGTATTGTGTTGGTGGTGAATGGGAAGGTTGAGGCCAGGAGCAGAGAGTTCTGTTTGGATAGCTCACACACCAGCAATGCACTCTGGGAATGGATGGAGGATCTGGTGGAAGAAATCACAATTAGACAAATAACAGGAAACATAATTGAAGCATGTATTTATTTACAGTGTTTCCATTTTCATTGCCTTTTATTTATTGTTTTTTTGTTTTGTTAATTGTGAATTTAAAAAATGAAACTAATTAAAAGTTAAATAAAATTTTAAGAATTAAAAATCTAGATTTCTGTTTCTGATATTACTGGTTTTCAAGATAAACAATATGGCAACAGGCATTATCTTCCTTCTATATTGGTAACCCAACAATTAAGTCCAAATTAGACGAATGCATAATCAGGACACACCCACAGCCACAGTGAGAGTGTCTTCAGACTGGTACTCACTCCCTGATGTTCCTGTTGCTCTCAGCAGGTCCAGTGTTTGGCCTCCCAGGACACACACGAGGAGAACCACAGTGCCAAACATCGCAGACATCCCTCCCTCACAGCACTTATTATGATTCTTCCCTGATAGATTCTTTAAACTTGTGAGTGAGCAAAAAAACAACAACAAAAACCCCCACTCTAACTATTGTTTTTTTCTTCTTCGCTGTGTTTCCTTCAGGTTCAATCTACACCATTCTCCGAGTCAAAGTTCAGAGATAAACAGCCGGCGGCTGACGACCTGTGCGTTTGAGTTGGAGCTCAGCTGATCAGAGCTTTAAAAGAGCCGGCGTGGTAAAAATGAAAGAGGAACCTCAGAGGGAAACCTCCCTCAGAAATTACTGAGTTTTACTAAGTCTCTGTTGATGCGTCAGGGTTTCCTTATGTCATCAGCAAAACGTTAGTTTCATAATTACTTTAATATTATAGCTCAGTTGTTTACAAAGTGAATAATTACAGTTTATTTACAAAACAGGCCAACATAGCACACAGATTCGTTTTAACCATGAGAGTGAAGTGGAGGAAATCATCAGTGAACGGCGTTCTTGGAAAGTGGTGATGCCACACGACTGTTTGGTAGCATCACGACGTCCTCTCAGATACCCTCCTCTGCTCGTTTGGTGCTCTAGGGCGTCCTCTATTGCACAAAATGAAAAACTGCAGCTGCAGTGTTGCACATGAGGAGGCCTGCAATGTCCAGTCTGAGGCATCACATGTTTTCCTGACTGTCACCATGACGCCACGACAGCTTCATCCCGCTCCATCCAGACAGGGAGCCACTGTGGAGGTTCCAGCCCAGTGTTTGTGACCCATCCCTGGGAATGCTGAGACCGTGAAGCCCCCCGCTGGATGTCCGCAGGGAGGTGAAGGCCTTGCTGATCCAGTTGTTCTTTGCTTCTTGCAGCTCGTTGGCCATGAGTCCCTTCTGGTGCTCCAGCTCCTGGGAGAGGACACACAGGTGTAGGTTTTGTTGTTGTTGTTGTTGTTAATTCATGTTATTTGTACTTCTCTTAATTGCAATGAAATGTTTTCTTTCCCATTTGCCTTTGTTTCCTTATGAATCAGTTTCCCAGTGGGGTCTAATACGTATAAACTAACATACAAACAAAGCTTCATATACATCCATATAGTTACATCATATGACAAAGCAGGATTAGTTGTGTGATTTACCTGGATTTTGCACTTGGACTCCACCATCTGGAGTTTGGTCTGTGCCAGCTCCTGCTCCAGCTCCCTTATCTGAGCCCTGAGGGACTCCTTCTCCTGGTCCTCCCTCCTCTGGTCCGCCTCATTAGGCCCTTCACTCTCCTCACCACTGCCTTCTGACTCAGCCGCCGCCGCAGCCGCCGCTGTGGAGGTCTGGCCCGCAGTCGACGGCTCATCTATGTCTACGACGTGCTGACAGCGAGAGCAAGCCTTCACTGCCATCTGGAAACATTAAGAGTACCAGCTATGATATTAGACAACAGGGGCACGTTTCTGTCTGACTGTTTCTGAAAGGACGATTTCCTGCAATAAGCCTGATGAAACAAAGGGCGAGATGAAAGTATGTGTCGTCACCTTGATTGAATCCAACTCTTCTCTGTGGGCGGCCTGCTGCCTCTCCAGACGGTCTGTCAGCTGAGAGCAGATCTGAGAGAACGAGCGTCTGATGTTAACATCGTTAACGCTTAATACGTCTTTTATATAAATCTCTTATCATCTTAGCCTCAGATTGTGGCTGACTGTACCTGTTTGTAGTCTGAGATGATGCCCGACGACCTTCTGACGTCCTGCTCGGCTTTCTCCAGCTCTCTCCGAAACACCTCCTTTAGCTACGAGAGAAGGAAGGACAGGACATGAAGACAGCGGAGGGGGACAAAAGTACCAGACATATTAAAATAATGTCCGCTCCTACCTTTGCAGCCTCCTCTTCCTTCCTGCTCTTCTCCTCCTCGGTGGCCTGCAGCTGATTTCTGGTCTGCAGGAGGTCTTTGGAGATTTCGTCCACTTTGTCCTCTGCCTGTCAACAGTCCAAGACGTTACTGCATGCATTATTAATAATAACAACAAATACAAGCAAACACGCTGTCAGCAAGAACACGTCTACTCCAGGAGATGTGGGGTAAAGCTGGGGCTAACCGGACCTTGTCCAGAGCGTTCCTCAGCGCCACCTTGGTGGTGATCAGTCGATGGGCCAGGTTGTCGTTTTCCTGCTCCAGACGGAGGCTGGCCTCTTGAAGTCGCCGGTTTTCCTCCTGCAAAAACACCCCATCTGTCAGCGTCAGCGGCACACAGCAGAATACCAGGCCCAGCTAATGAGCTAAGTCAGCTAAGTCAAAGATCACTGACCAGGTATTTGTCCAGAGGGTCTTCATCATCCATGATCTGAAGTCGGCTTTCCTTCAGCTTAGCCTTCTTGCTTGGAACCTGAGGGAAGAGAGTCGAGTCTGAATAAATACAGATTCAGATCCAAACAGATGTTTTTATTTTGTGTATCTGCAACTATTTAAAGTGCCTTATTTTAAAGTAATACTAAAAAAAATATTATTTATAATTCTGTTAAACCAAATCCAAGAGGAGCTTGTAATTCTAAACAGTGTGGTTGTTGTTCTCCATAGCAGTGCAGATCTACACTATGTAGTAATGTATCCATGAGTCTTACTGTGAATTTCGGTTCGGTTTCAGCGACCAGACAGGCCAGGATCTCCTCCTCGCTCATCTGTTCCATAACCTGGCCATCATACGCCATCATCGTGGACACCTCCTCCATCATCTCGCCACAGTGGGTCCGGCCTGGAGCTGCTCCCGCTCACGTCGCTCCCTGCAGGCCAAGCCTCCAGCTCCAATCACAGAATTTGAGAAGGAAGAACACGAGCGAGGAACACGGGCGCCTTGTTTTCACTCGCAGTGATGCATGCGAGCGCTCGATCCAGCACCAGCACATAAACAAGACCAAATGAGCAGGATCAGGTTAAAGTCCGGGACGTCCCGACACAAGGAGACGCAGCCTGCGGTCCAAAGGTGAAGAGCGGACAGAGATACTCCCGCCGGGAATAACCGCACTTAGACAGACTCTCACATGTAAGCAGCTGTCAGATAGCATTAACACAAAGTGTCATGTAAAGGCGTGTGCGTTACAGGTGTTCTGGCCGCAACTGGTTCAACAGGGTTTATATGAGCCCTGAGTGAAAGAACAACAGGCTGGATACACCCACTAAAGTGCTCACCTTTCTTATCACGTCACCCGCCTCCCCCCTCCCTCTCCAACACAAACACACACACTCATAGATAACAAGCGTCCACTCTCTTTTTGGGCCACACACTTTTTTTTAAAAATTTTTGACCACGTTTCCCTCTCATGTCCTTTACCCACCCCGACACAGATGCTGCGCGAAGCTGCCAACTAACTCTGTGAATGATGTCAGTGTGGTAGACAATGTGGCATTTGGGATATTTCGCCCTCGGGTGCCGTCGCTCTATTATTATCATCGCGGGCTGAGCCGCCTGGCAGGAGAGCAAACGGGTCCAGCAGGTAAAGCGATAGAAGAATACCAAAGTGTGAAAGCAGAGGAACAAAGAGGATTCAGCACCTCCACCCACTTTCCTGCCCATATTTACATCTTCAGTTCAAAGTCATGACGTCATGACGTCATGTTGTCCCGAAATCTCGCTTTTCATTTCTTGTCCTCATGACGGATGACGGATCAGTTTCCCCCCAGGTTTCACATCCTCTCCTTTATGCCTACTCAGCTCTTTGCTCCTGTCCCGCCTAGCTATGTAGCTCTTCCCACTAAACGCAGGTTGTTGGGTTTTTTTCCCCTGACCAGAAACTGTAATTTTAGCAAAACCATTCAACTAATGAGTAAATCAATAGTAACAACAACAACAAAAAAAACTCCAGGCAGACGTATAAACATTTATTCCTCCTCAAATAAGGAACAATTTGTGAAACAGTGATTTTTTTTTTTCTTCCTCTATCGGGATATAACAAAACTTATTCTAGTGTCATACAGAAAATCCCCGGAAAATACAATTATTAAAAAAAAAATTTAAGATGCATTTGTTTGTTCTGACACAGCTATGGTGCTTTACTTTATGTGATGCAATAACACTATAACTGAATCTCTTTCACCACACTATGAGGATCACACATGTTAACTAAATATATAGAAGTGGCAGCCAACACCAACAAAGTCATTTCACACATATAATCAACTTCATACCTATGCACAACAGTGGAAAGTGAGGAGATGGAACTTTAGTGGATGTGCCCAAGAGCCTCGCAGCTCAGTGGGAGTGTGATTTGATAAGATAATAAATAGCTCAAGTCATAAGTAAGAACAATGATGGGTAATTGGATACATTTCCAATTCTAAATTTATATTATCTTCCCACTGTGTCTGTTTAAACCAACAATTCAAGAGAATGGAAAGAAAACAATGATCACATTTGGTACAGTCTCACTACAACACACCTAAGCCCTAACACCCTTCACAAAAACCGCAATACTCCTTAAAAAAAAATAAATAAATAAATAAATATATATATATATATATATATATATGGATTCAAGCATATATAGTGAAATAACACTGCATCTTGTTACTGAGCCTTATAGCAGATATACTGTAATGGCTGACAGATACAAAAACTTAAAAAAAAAAAAACTTTAGGATGGCCAAAATATCATACTTTAGCCTTGTACCTTGTTACTGCATAAAATATGAAGACGCTTCCTCTTTAGCTTCATCACATCAAACCTGAAGTGAAACTAAAACCAAAAAAAAAAAAAAAAAAAATTAGACTTTTTGCAATGGATTTTTTTTTCTAGCAGACTGAAAGTCGAGGTTGCACAGAAAAGGCTGGAAAAAATGAAACTGGAAATTTCTCACCGTGTCACCACAAAAACAATTCAGCCCCATCACTAGTTTCTATTATTGGCAAACAAGAGTGCCCCATTGAAAAACTGTTAGCCCTCATGTATAGGAAGCTGGGGAGGGGGAGGGGTGTCTCTCAGGTTCCTTAACACTTGCAGGGGAAGGTGGGGGGGGGGGGGGGGGGGCTGTGAAAAGGGGGGGGGGGGGGGGGGGGGGGGGGCTTTGCAGAAACTAAAGAAGTGGTGGTGACCCAGGTCTTTTTGAACCAGATGTATTCATAACACAATGTAAGGATCAGGCTACAATGAACTACAGTCAACACACTAATGTGTTTGAGCTATATGTCTCCTTGAGATCGGATTTCACCTCCTAGCTGAAGCTCCCTGGAGGTGACGTGAATTAATATTCGATGTGATTTGACATTTGACGTCATGTGTATAAAACTGTGATAGGTGCTCAGCACAAAAAACCAAAACAACAACAACAAAAAACAAACAAAAACAAAAAAATACTGATATTTCCACACAGGAAAGGCGGGGGATTTCCATGGTTATGTAAGAAACTGCCACGAGGAAAAGGACCACAGTGTCTTATCTTATTCTGTTGTTCTGTAATAGTATAATTACTAGTTATTTATCAGTGCTGGAGGTCAGATGTTTTCGAGAGAAGACGGTACGTCTTGTAACTGCTAGGTGATCAGGTGTTTGGAGGCAGTCAGTCTGTTGTGTGAACGTGCACTGCCATGTCCAATCATGTGGTTTCCTGTGTTTTTAAAGAGCAGTTCTGATTAACTGCAACTGTAACCCAGAGAGTTATTTAGTCAGAGCCTGCAGATGCACGAGTTGTGGTGAGGTAAGCGTACCACTCAACGTACTGAATATGCAGAAGTTACCCATAATAAGCATAAAAATAGCATTGACTTGGGTTTGTTTTTGTACTTTTTCATAGAAGTTGTTGTTTTAATTCATTTATAACTGACCCGTTTTTTAAACAGTCCCTTAGATTTGGTGCAAAAAGTGTGAGGTGTTTTATATATTTTGAAAATGTATATATTTTTATACATTTTCGATGGGAAAAAAAACGTGTGGTGTATTTTTCATAAATACACTGTAATTCATTATGTGGATTACTTAATAGTTTTATCCCTGATATCTGTACAAAAAATGTGTGTGGGGCCCTTTTGTTTTCACACTGTATCATTATCGTTAAGCATAGTTAAGTCCCTGACGACCTTTAGTGGTTTGAATGACGATGCCAATGCAGGTGAGTTCACAAAAGGGTTTGTGCGAGACATGTAAATGTCAGGCGTGTGCGAGTCTTACGTTTTGTTGTCTATATGCTTGTGTGTTCGGTGAGTGGAGCAGAGGTCAGACCTGGGTGCAGTAGGGGCGCGGCGGTGGGGGAAACATGTCTGTGGGACTGCAGTACCTCAGGGGGGAGGAGCCCTGCGGGTTGGAAGACAGGGGGAGAGAGACAGACGGGTTCTCGTAGTAGGTATGGAAGCCCAGCCGCTCCCCTCCGTTACGCGTGTCGTTCGGGAGTCCAGAACGGAGGGGGTGAGGCGAACAGGTGGGGCAGTGGCTGTGGTGAGAACCCGTGTCCAGCTGATCCAGAGAGACGGGAGTGATGGCTGTGCCGTCCATGGCGAGGGCGTTGCAGGCGTTGCAGGGAAAGTGAGAGAGAGGGTCCGCTCCCACCACTGAGCCCACGTCCACCTCGGACTCATTTCTCTTACAGCAGTAATACTGCAGACGGAGGACAAGCACGAGACAGTTTGAGCAAGACGGACTTCCTGTATTTTACAACATGCTGTATTGTGTAGTGAGCACGACACAGCAGTGTAAATGTATCTAAATGTATGTACTGTCACAGGAAACTAAAAACAGAAATTACACAGAGCATAAACAAAACAAAACGTAATGGATCTGTCCATTTATGAATCTCATCTTCATTTCACTCTTTTCAAAACTTCTTATAATTTTGCTGCTAAAAGCTGAAAAACGTGGTGAATGAAAATGAAAGTAGGCGACACAGGGATACCTGGAGTCTACAGTAACAGAGCACTGCTACGATGCACAGCAGTATCACTCCGGCGAGAATTCCTCCGGTTATGACGATCGTTCCCGCTGACATCCGCCCAGCTCTCCATCAAACCCTTCAGAGAGGAGCGGAGAAGAAAGCGTAGGGGTGAAGATGGAGGGTGACGGATGATTTCATCATTCCAGTAAAGTAAAATCCCACTCATTCCTAATTTGGTCCCCCCCTGATATGATAGGATTTATTAATAAATTACAGACAATAAGATAAAAAAAAATCCTTGGGATAAACATGTTCAGTGGAAACACAACTTCACTACATCACGACTATCAACGCTGTTCCAAGAGACAAAGAGGCATAAGACACAAAAAGATAAAAAAAATAAACAGTGAATTGCTGAAATCCAAAAATACATCTACAGGATTTAAAACCAGTGAGCCGTTATTCCCCATGGACTCTGCCATATGCTCCTTCTCTTTGACTGATACCACAGTTTTGTTACGTAAAGTATTAAGATAAATACTACTTTTACTGAAGCAATACAGAAGTTGTACATAGCACAACATTGTCCTTCTTATGTTCATGTTGTTTGCAGATTAGATCAATTAAAATGCATGAGTACGTTTTAAGGTTGTTTAAGGTGCTGAGCTAAACCCATCTCCCGAGCTCCACACTTGGCTTGCTGACACGACAGGGTTAATTATATCCCTGTCTAACGCCCACAACGCACAGGAACCTCTGAGCTCAAGTGGAGGAGACAGACACGTACATTAGCAGACGGTGGGAGATGCAGAGGTGGATGAGTGCGAGGAGGGAGGAAACCATGACAGGCCTGTGGAGCATCACTCTGGAAGCCGTACTCTTGCTGAGGCTCCTGCAGGAAGAGAAAGCGGCTTTTGTTTAGAGGAAACGGTTCGCTGGAGAGAAACATGGGCCTGCAGCTAACGATCGCTGTCGCTGATTGATTTAATAATCCATTACTTCTCACTCCGTTACTCTACACAAGTTACTTTATGTGTGCGAACTTCAAATGAAAAATTACATTTCAGTTCAAACATGTGGAAAATCCTATCTGACATAGTCAATGTATGACCTAAAACTATGCACTGATTTCCGTACGACTTGAAATCCAGTCATGCAATAAACTCCGCAGACGTGAGGCCAGTGTAGAAATAAGATTTCCAACAGGACTACACTGGATGAGAAACATATACGCATTAGTATTCTGAGTGCGGCATAATGCTGGCCATATGGCATGTATGTTATATGCATACGTGCAGTATAGTTTCAGCATACCCAATGAGATGGCTATGTACCTCCTGTCATCTTTGTGTCTGTGACCGGTTCAAAATCACCTATGGAAGATGCAAAGATGATTGTCGATGTCTGAATAGTATTCGCTGCGTACACGTCATGATGCAAAAGCAGGAGGGCATTCACTCCAGCGTAAAAACGCATGTCCTGCTGAGAACATAGATTTAAAAAAAACAAAACAAGTACAGCCGTGATTCACACGGTGTAATTGAAAATGAATCAAGATGACTGTACACAGTTATCTCCACTGTAGTGTCTGACCTTAAGCAGTGTCATCAGAGAGATGGCTGTGGCACACAGAGCATGACCGATATACTGGATGGATGAAAGTGGCCTCACATATTTACAATTATAGGCTTTTGTTGTCAAGTGTGCGCGGCTATGAATTTTCTGCAGAAGGAAATGGGTGTAGATGCTTCAATTTCTATTCCACGCAGTAATACTAAAATAGTAATGATATAAACAATGCACACACACACACACACACACTCACACACTCATATTAATGCCCTCAGTGGAAAATGACCTTTTACATCAGCACATAAAATGCACACTGCTTAATTCAGTCATTTATATGGTTCAGCTCAGGCGGTTATTCATTTTAAGCACTGCTATTATAGTAATCTCAACACCAGACGACTTTGTTTATCTACTGTTCAAGGTGATTAGCTAAAATGTCCTGATGCTCTTCAGCGGAAGAACAACATTTAATTATTCCAATTAAAACTGATTGAAAAAAAAACCCCTCACATTTCTCTCTCATTACTGATGTATTAATTTAATTTTCAGGAAGCAATGAGCCTCCCCAGGCCGTAATCTGCAGCAAATTTAAGTCTCCTCTCCAAATGAATTGCTTCAAATGTTCTGGCACTTGTTGTGCTGTCATAACTGGTGAACCTCAGCCAGCACACTGGGGTTGGCTGGTTCAGTCTTCTGCCTGGCAGCGGAGCCACATGTGTGTTTCAGCCCGGGCCAACAGTCAAATCCAGCCAGACGTGCTGGGTTACCAGGATGTGCCCAGTCCAAACTGTGGTAAGATGCTGCGAGGATAATAAATCCTAAACTTAACACTGAACGTGAATGAATCACAGTCACAGAGAGAACTATGTGTTGCAATGAGCATGTGATCCTCCCTTGCAGGACGCTAACTCGCTGCCGAATCTTCCATTGCGTCATCGTACTAAATTATAAACATGGCGACGGGGCGCGGTAATGTCGTTAAAAGCGATGTGAGGTCTCTCCTGCTCCACGTTCCTCCATCTCCCCCCTCTCCATCTCTCTCTCTCTCTTTCCTCGCTTCTCCTTATGTTCCACGTCTCTTTCCTTACACTCCGTCTCCCATTCACTCTTAATCCCCCATCCTCCCCTTCCACCACGCCGCTCCTCCTGCGTCTGAAGCTACCGTTGCTCATTTGTGCAGAAACCGTGCCCTTTTCATGATGCATATCAACACAGACAAAGCAACGCGATCTTTCTGGAACCCAAAAATAAGCGACTTTGACTAACATGCAACCAAATTACGCCAGCGAGGGAGCACTGAAGTAAAAGCCTCAGATTAGTGAGTTTCCAAAAGACTGCGGAGACAAAGACGCCAAGAGACAGAAGTTTGTCAGAATATCTCAACCAATGTGATTCATGTACGACTCTCACTGGGAACAGAGTTCAACTGGGACACGCGAATCCCCAAACGCGCACGAGCATGAACTTTCTTAGATTCGAGTGCGGCTTGAAAGCAGCAAAAGGATCAGGCAGACGTCCTGTCAGATGCTGGAGAAGTGACGGGGATGAATGAGACTCAGCGGGATGTGGGTGTGAGCATATTGTATAACACTGGTACAAGCTTTATCAAAATCTAACAGGAAAAAATAAAATCTGATCACGAGCGGGCGGTGGGATGATAGAACTGCTGTTCATCTCGTTACGACCTTTGTGACATTAGCGATGAGAGTTTGAGAGAGGTGTAGTTTTCACACTCAACCAGCAGAGGTATATTTAGCAGTTTTGTCAACTCTCGACACAGCTCAGAGAGGTGTCGTTTTTTAATTAGTCTCCTCTGTGGGAAACGAAATGATCCTGCCGGTCGAGTAAATGTGAACGCACTGAAACACAACCACACACACACACACACAGGTGTGAACAACCAGCTCACACACACACACAACATCTCATCTCTGATTGAACCCTGGAGAGGTGATGATTTGTGCGTCATGTGATGCCTGCATGAGCCACACAAAATTAGAGAAGCTTTCAAAAGGCAAATATTAAAAAGAAAAGTAAATTCATCGACATAATAAGTTAATAATAAAATAATTCAACTTTTTTTTTAGCTTTACACGAAGACTGGAAATCAACAGCATTAATTAGGCTCCCGTTAAGCTCACTAATTAACATATCACATCATGCTTGGGTTTAGACACATAAAGCTGAGATTCCAGGAAGTCACTTTCCTTTGAGCTGCCAGTTTCTTAAAGCTTCCCAGATAGAGAAACAAATATCCTGGCAAATACTTGTGCCACATATTTGTGTTACATCTGGCTCAACATATGCCCTGTTTCTTGGCCTGAGTTGGCCCACATACAGCAGGACTGTCAGACTCTACTTTCACATCTGGACCCATTCTGGCCCTTAAATAAAAAAAACAACAAAAAAACAAAAAACGTATGATCCAGGGATATGTCTGCGCCAGAAGTTTCACTTTGTTAACCATATGTAACACATCTAAAGCAACCATTTCAAACTATCATCTGATTCGCTCAAGTTCCCCAGAGCCCAGACTAAAATCTTCTGATAACTTATTCTGCCGGACCAACATTCAAAACAGAGAAAAGTGCTAAATCTTCGTTTTTTGAGAATTGGGACTTGAAAATCACTGCACATGAATAAAGTAAAACCATGCGGCAGAGGATATTTGTACACTCAAAGTCATTTTGAGAAGTTTGAGAAACTCTTTTTTAATCTCCCATTCGGGACCATTAGAGAGATATTGGGGGAAAAATATGTGGCCATTATCTGGATGAGATTTCCTTTGAAAGACGGTGGGAATTCCGGCCAAAAGATCATGTCACAAGCGTTTCTGAAGAGAATAATGACCCACAATCTAAATCATAATTCTCCCCGCAGAGGTAGCTGAACTCCTGATCGCATGATTAGTTGTGCATATGGCTGCCCAGACACTTCAACTCAGGGCTTTAACTCCCATCTCCAGTACCAACATCTGGAACCTGCTCCAGGACAGAGTGCGAGGTCACACCTGAGTGGCTCTCTCTCATATATACATTCTTAAATAATGATATTTCGTTGAGGTTGCCTCCAACGTTGCGCTGAAAATCACAGCGAGTCCCTGCAATTTTAAAACCTCGGGGCTTCAATTATTCAAGTATCGCTCCCCGTAACAATATTTTTCCATCACGGGGCAATTTAGCCAGGTAGTCAAATCGGGGCTTTTCTTTTTCATCCACCTCTGAAAGCACTCATCTCAGCGTGTGAGGAGAGGAACACATCCACATCTAGGACAGAGCAGGAGGGATCAAAGGCAGCAAACGCGTGAAGAATAAAAAAAAGAAAACAACAACTGGGGGTGTAAGAGTGGATGATTTCATTTTCAAATCATCTAAATAAAATCCTGTTGTCTCTTTTTTTTCAAATGACGCGCAATTATTTTGGTCTCTTACTGTGTTTGGAATCACAATGACACGATTGTGAATAGACTTCAACTATATTAGTGAAGTGAGCAGGGTAAATGCTGTGGCACGAATATAAACATAAGGTCAAGTGCGTGTATGTGTTTTTGTGTTGGGAGGTGGGCGACAGTGAAGCACACTCACCTGCAGAAGTCACTGTGTAAGGTACAGCATCCTCAACAACGCTGCAAAGCCCTCTGGGAAAACCTCGGCCCGCGGCGGTGATGTGGTGAAGGAGCCTGTCTGTTTGCAAAGCGGGGCAGACAGTCAGTCAGACAGACATGCAATCATTCACATCAGAAATCCAATCATAAACAACAAGTTGAAGCTTTATGTTCATTTTTGAGTCTATACATTATTGAATTGATTGCATTTTTGGTCTCAGCATCATATACATATATATGAGTTTATATAAATAAGTATCAGTATATATACATTGTTACAAAGAGGAAAATCCCTGTTACCTTCTTGTTGTCCACTTGTTACTCATCCTTACAGGTGCTGTCCACACATATTATGGGATGTAAGGACATGACAGTGAAACAACCTAACCCTGCTTAGATGACGTGGTGCCGGTTGGTCAGTTTACCAGCTGTTACATCACTGATTGGCCTAATGTTTTTTTTACCCAATTACGCGGATGAGCGGGCGCGCGGAGGCGTCAGGTGGCGCGCGGATGGCCGCGGCGTCTTTCTTACCTTTCACTCTGAGTGAAATCTCTGGAACCTGCGGTTTCTTTCTACAACTGCACACGGTCGAACCGGGGATCGCACGCGGCTCCGCGCACAACCAGCTCCGGTGATTTCCTCTCCGGCACCCGGTCACTCGAGGCGCCAGCACCCCGCCTCCACTCGCTCTACGACCGGAGCCATCGCGTCGTCATCCGCCGTCTGTTGTGCCTTCTTCCCGCCGGATCACTCACAGCCAGGTGCCGCTGAGGACCTGAGGAGATCTCACGGCATCTTCCACCTCTGAAGCGCTGGAGGCGGAGGAGAGGAGGCGCAGGTCCGGCTGGTGACTGTCACCGCTCGGCATGGCTGCGCCCTCCGCGCGGCTCCCCGGGGGGCGGTTTGGCACCCGCTGCCGCCGGTCCCGGTGGGGCGGGGTGGTGATATCGGGGGTAGGGGTGGGGGGTTTGGGCAGCTGTATGATATCCTTCAGGAGATTTCCTCTCCGGCACCCGGTCACTCGAGGCGCCAGCAGCCCGCCTCCACTCGCTCTACGACCGGAGCCATCGCGTCGTTATCCGCCGTCTGTTGTGCCTTCTTCCCGCCGGATCACTCACAGCCAGGTGCCGCCGAGGACCTGAGGAGATCTCACGGCATCTTCCACCTCTGAAGCGCTGGAGGCGGAGGAGAGGAGGCGCAAGTCCGGCTGGTGACTGTCACCGCTCGGCATGGCTGCGCCCTCCGCGCGGCTCCCCGGGGGGCGGTTTGGCACCCGCTGCCGCCGGTCCCGGTGGGGCGGAGTGGTGATATCGGGGGTAGGGGTGGGGGGTTTGGGCAGCTGTATGATATCCTTCAGGATGAGAGGATGGGGGGGTGGTGGTGGTAATGGGCAGGGGAGGGGGCTTCACCATACTGACATGAAAACGTAACACTAATGTCCAACACCCTGTACAGTCATTCACTCTGGTCTCATTAAAGTAAGTGTAAAGAATAAAAAGAGAAAATCCTCTAAAATCAACAAACCTACATTTCCCAACAACGTCCTCATCGTTAAAACCTGGAAGACACATGGAAGTGGCAAAACAACACGGCACAGTAAACACAACATCTAATGGAGGCAAAGAAAATGGCCTTGTTCGCTTTCTTAAATAATCTTAGAATAAGCCATTAAATGTGATCTTATATAAGCTAAAAGTTTGTCTAGGGGCAAAAAAAGAAAAACTACTAAGTTGAGAAAGAAAGAAAGAAAAAAGAGCAAAGACTGAAAGCTTTAATCAGCCCTTGGCCCCCTGGCATTTGTCCTCTCACACCCGGGTTCATCCTGTAGTGGTATAGAATACGTTTACACTGATATATCTGGTCCTAAATGTGGGCAGTATGATTATTACACTGTGGAACGTATGTTTGTTGTCCTTAATTAAAACCACTCACTTGATGATGTGGCCGGTAAAACGGATCCATTAATGTTTTCTTAAGAACGCTTTGCAACCAAACAGTGAATTACCACTAAATTATTAATAAAGTCAATATCTTTTCAATGGTGCCCTCTACAGAAATGGATTCCACTTGAAATAATAGGGTGAAGACAGTGAAACGATCTTGATCCTGTCATACAGGATCAAGATCAGTTAACGTCTCTAAGGGAAACGGATTGGGTGGCCGCACGCTGCTGTCCATGGTGCTGAAATTCATAACACGCAAACAAAGGGTCAATTATCTCTTTACCTAGGAAACGGTACATGCAACTGAAGAATTATTCATAAACCCTTGCCACAATATCTTCATCTAATTCCCTCAAGCATCTGAAGCCAACCATATCATACTGCTGCAGTAAACAAGGTCCATCTTGACCATTATGCCCACATAATGAGCACATTTCGCCTGGTTACACTTGTTTAATATTTATTAATATAATCTTTATCCAGAAACCAGCTCATATCTCTGGCATTTCTCCGCCTCTGTGTGTTTCTCTGTGGCTACGTTAAGCTAGCGTTGTCGTACTGGGCTGATGAGGGCAGGCCGGCTGGGACTTCTAAGATTACTGCTCAAATCAAATAAAGGAGTCGACATATTACAGCAGCTAAGACGATACACCCCAGTGCACTGATTAATTTCAAACCAGCACAGTGTCACACGCGGCTCGCAGACATGCACGCGCACACAAACAACATGTGGAAATCGGGCCACCCGCTTTTTTCCTCCTGTTACCTTCCCTCTCGTTTTCCCTCTGCAACAGTCAAACACACACACATGCATGTGCACACTAAACGACTCACAACTTCTCAGCATGGCGCCCTGCCTCATGACTTGAGTTCATTATTGCCTTGGCAGGGTTCCTCGGATGAAATTAGAATGACAACAGGAATGACACAGAGGGTAGCAGTGGAAAGTTTTCAAAGGGTGAAGTCGAGAGCATATACTGTATTTGTGTGTGTGTGTGTGTTTGTGCGCACTGAACAAATCTAATCTTCTCTGATTCATGGGCAAGCTTGTCTGCATGCATTTGTGATACACTTCCTCACTGCTTATGTGCTCAGTCGAAGAGATGGAGAGCGAGAGCGAATGAGACAGAATGGCTTCTGACAGTTGAACGCAGCATGAGCGCGGCTCTCTGGGACAAAGTCACAAAGCCTTTCCTAGCAGGACCACCGGTTACTGTTGACAGCGCAGGCTGAGTTCATTTACTGGCAATACAACTTGTGACACAGTTACATACCCCAGAGGCAGAATTATGACTTATGAAACACTGCTGTGCTCTGTTGCAGAGGTTAGACAACAAGCGGAGAGCAAATCCTCATTTTCCTCCAACGTACAGATAACAGAGAATGTATGTATAGTTTCTTTCTTGTAGCATTTGGATGATGTGGTGTTCCACCACTTTGGTCCAAACTATAACATAACAGTGATGTTCACTTTCGTGGCTGTGGGTAAAATGCCTTGACAACACCTGAGTACTAAATATAAATGTTTCCATCAGGTTGAGCTGTGAGAACTTGCTCAGAGATTTATATTTAATCACTTTGTCACAGAGGCTAAGTACAGCCTCACTGAGGGCTGAAGACCTGTTTATCAGTAATGCACAAGGTTAATAAATTATTCTGAGAGCGACCGCTTCACTCAAACTCTCAGACTGAGCCTTTTCCGAGAGAAGGTCTCACCGTAAGCTCAACATAAGGTATTAAATCTTTTACTGCCAGTGTCAGCCAAAAATGGTCCGTTCACTACAGCGAGGCATTAAGACAAAGAGTATATAGCCACAGTAAATTTTGTTATACTACTAAAACTCAGACTGATTTATTTCTCAATAAACCCTTTCTTATAAACAGCACTGGCTTCAACAGCAGAAGCAAAAAAGAATAAAAGAAAAAAAAAAGAACTGGAAATATTACATGAAAACCCATAGCTCTGGTGAGATTAATTGTAATTCTTGGTGGTATTGCATCAGCTGTTGAAGGAGCCCAAGAAGTCACAAATCTTCTAAAAAATCTTCTCAAAATAATAAATGGGTCTTCATAAACTCCAAAATAAAGTCATGTGCCATCTGTCAGTGTATGAAGAAATGGAGTGTAGATTGTGAAAATTTGATTTTCAAGTTCTTTAGCCTTCATTGAACTGAAGGCGTTTTCTTGAATGGAAATGCACAGTACACTAAAAACAGGGCAAAGTCTATATTCATTGCTCGTGGTTCATATTCACAGAATCAGTTTTTTCCATTAAGGCTACAGTGTCTCTGGTTTGGTGTAATGCAGGACGACTGGCCTGGGCTTTACGTCCTGCATTGCCCACTGAACAGATAAAGGCAGCTGATCGACCAGGGAGGCGTAGCTGAGATCACAATAAACTGAGAGCTAATTAGATCTGTTTGTCATCACTGAGAGGGCTCTGCGGGACTGTGCAGTACTGCATGTTGTTGCCATATACCCTGAACCTGTCAAGAGAATTCCACATTGCACCATTAAAAGTGGGGCGAGAGTTTTACTTTTTCTTTTCCTTTGGTATTGTGTTGATGCAGAAAGGCGCATTAAGAGTCTGGTTCTCTGCTGCCACTGTGCTCTGTTCTACCGCACGTGCTGACATTATTTCCACATCTGACACCCTGCAGCCGACTTCTTTACTAAATAGATGAAATGTCAGATTTTTTTCCAGCTGTGACTCAGTGACAATATGTGGACTATATAAATTACAGAAGTAAACAAAGTTGCTTGAGCAGGGCTCCTTACGTCCAACAGACATTTTCCACCACAGACAGTGACTTATAGCAAGAAAACCAGAGGTGAAACTACTTTGATGCCACTATATTATTCTGTGTCCCAAGAAGCCTCTGCAGAGAACCTTCATGTATAGTATCAGGACCCTACAACTGGCGAGCCCTGAAGTCATCAACTACACTTGGGCTCTGCCTGCTTCCTGTGTCTGCTATGAACAAGATATACAACATGCCCATAAAGTGGTTTACCTTCAGTGATGAACCCACAGTACAGAGAATAATCACTCAACTCTGCAGTTCCTCTGTGCACTGATAGGGAGTCAAGACTGTTTCCCTGTTGATATACTGTACCTTTCCCCAACCTAAGCCTGCACTTATCCATATCTCTACCAGGCACCACCCGCTCGTGTTCTGTGATGCTAAAAACAAATTCATCAGTTGCAGCAGTGGTGGAAGTAATGCACAGCTAATGGAAGCAATTAAAGCCACCGTCGCTGCTATTCATGGATTTATTATGAGACCTCCAGGGGACTTGTATACGATTCCCAGCCCCTAGAGCACAAAGCGGTAACCCGTTTACGAACACAATAAACTCTGTTTATACTTCTTGAACTGGGAAATGAACAGGTTGCTGATTCTGTTAAGTTTGTTTAGTCCAAAAAACATTGCTCTTTTGAACAAAATACTTTCAAACAACACTCACAGTAACGCAACTTCAAATGAATGATAATGATGCTATGAGAAAATGTATTTGATGTGTATTTGCATTTTTTAAAAATCCGTCCCATGTACCATCTGCTAATATGGAAAGTATGATCTTTATTACTACTGGCCACCAGGGGGCATCAAGCTGTTTTGGCTTAATTTTTGGAGAGCTGTTCTGTCATTAATCCTCATTTGCAGCCATCAGTTTGTTACCAACAGCATGGAAATGCTAGTTGTAACTTGGTGCAGAGTTTGTATCCACTGCACCAAGGGGTAAACGTAATAAAAGTGGCTTTTAGGGATCTATCAATGCTCTAGCTTATAATAATATTTTTGAAAATAGTGGCGACAGTGACCTATTCTAAACTGGCAAAGCAAAGAAAACATGATTTACCTTATAAAGATACTGCCCTGCAGGGCCTCAACCTTATTCAAGCCAGGCCCGATCAACGCTATTAACATTTAATTGGAGAAAATCTCCTGCAGCCAGGTTCCAAAATGTTGTGAGTGGAATCCCTAAGTAAGTGAACTTAATTACAGCAGTAAATTAATTGCCAAGTTTTGAGAACGTGATATCGAGAAAGCTTGTTCAGAGGAGCTGCAGTTTACACAAAGCTTGCACTTTGAATGTGAACAAGCTGCTTCGCCATCCGTCATATGTTATCATTACACAGTTCAGTGTGTGAGGCCACTGCAGACGAACGAGACCTTCTTGTGGGTATATTAGTCAGTTCTGTCAACACGCTCTGCTGTGCTGTGCTCGGGATTAGTTTTTAATTACAGTCGGTTGTGCGGAGTGTCACCAGCCACGAGCCCACACAATATCGCCTGCAACAACCTTTACCTCAGGGACGAGGTAGCGTCTGAGTAATGTACAATTTGAAAATACATTAAAGCTGCATAAATTAAACAGCCGATGCCTTACAGAGTCATCAGCATGCAAACACTTGTAACTTTAAACATACCTCAATGTGAGTCAGGCAGTGGAGTCGAGCAGTACGCAGTCATCTGTGGTCTGATTTAAATTGCAGGTGAGTCACTTAAGTTGATTCATTTCCCAATTTATCATATGTTAATTCGTTTAGTTGCAGTATGAGCTGATAGCTGAAATAAATAAAGCATTTTTAAGTTACCTACTGTATAACAACTCACCAGATACATGTTTTCTGTTGGCTCAATTCACTCACTAATCACACACTGATTTATTATTTGCACAGTTTCAACACATTGAGAGTTCAAAGAACTCCATATTGGGCAGTTCACAGTTGATTTGTGTTTTTAAAAAGGTGTTAAACTGAACTAATTCAGTACTGTAATATCAGCAGAACTCAGAGAACCAAATAAATGACAATTTGATTTGACGAGTTTCAGCCAATGTAGGATAGAGAACAAAATGCAGATAAATAAGGAAATGCAGCACGCTCACACTTCCTGTGTATGAGGATTAAAAAAAATAAGTGAGCGCAAAAAAAAAAACTGAATAGATTATCACTTATCTAAAAAAAAAAAAAGAAAAGAAAAGTCTATAATCACTTCCAGGCTTTTTGCTCATGCACACAGTGTAAAGTAAAATCTACAGCTGGGGCCCCAGAGAGAGAATCCAGGTCACGAGAGGAGACAAAACTGTTTCAACCATCCTTTACCTCAACATGCAGTACCTACATCTCTAATGAGGCTGTGTCCCCAGGCGTAGCTTAGTAAGAGGCAAAGCTCATCCCAGTGTCTGTGTAATAGTCTGAACGGGAATTTATTCAAGTATCTTGTGGTAGGGGAAGAGGGGCAGATCTTGAGTGAAAGCAGCAATGTCCATGATGGCAATGGCAGTCGCCATCTTGGATGAGGCAGGAAGGAAAGTGAGTTTAGATACCTCACCGTAGGTAGAGCCACTTAAATCCTCCTCTTTCCCTTCATCTACTTCCTGTTTTACACCACCACGCTCCTCGTCGTTCTCTTCAGCACCAAATCCCACCACCTGAAGGAGACAGGGACAATATCACCGCAATGCTACGTGCTCAAATGTAAAGAAAGAAAAACACAAAAGAAAAAACACCCTTTTTTTTCCATCGAACATGTACTTGCACACAGGAACACGCGCTTACATGCACGCTGAGTTTGCGGCTGTTGTGTCCACGGTGTTCCTGGAACCAAGAGACCAGCTCAGCCTGGGTCATCTGCTTCAGAGCCTCGATCTAAACACAGAAACACAGATGTAAAAAAATGGTTCGGAATAATCTGTATTTATTTATGAGATAAATCACTAAGAAATCAAAGCACTGTACAGTATGTGAAAGGGGTGCAAGTGATAAAACCACAGAATTATCAGCATCTTATAAACCTTGTTTTTTTTAAAAACGTATTCATTGTTTGGTTCAATTTCACCGCCGTTACTGAACTAGTTCATTAACTGTACACAACCTGCCAAAAAAAAAGCCTGATATTTCCCTCTGGTGTTGGTGGAGACCAAGCCAAAGTTAACAGGAGGAAACTTAACTCCCATGCGATGCAAATTCTGCTCTTCATCTGCTAGACTGAATAATTTCTTGTGTGTCACTTTGTATTAATGTCCGACTTGGCATTAGATGTTCGTGAACGGGGTGGTGTCCAGGAATAAAAGGCACTTTATAACAGGGGCTCAGGTTTGTTTTGTGTGTTTGAAGTGTGTATGTGTGTGTGTGTGTTGTCCTCACCTCTCTGTTGAGCCTGTCAAATACATACTGCTGTGTAACCACCTCGGCCCAGTTCCTGTCCACCTCCTCCCCAAGGTGTGTGTCCTCACACTCCTTCAGTTTCACTAAAGCAGTCACCTGTGGAGAACACACACATAAAGAAGAGGTTTATACATGACTCATCCACTAGTGCCGCAGGGTCTTACAGTGAGTTATTAATCCAACTGAATAAATAGCTTATTTATAAAACCTTTTTAGATGTATATTATGTATATATGCTTTTCAATACAGGAAGCCTGTGAACACAGAAACATAATACACACAGGAACAGACCTGAGTTTTAAAGGCCTCCTCAGTCAGGGCATTCAGCTTGTCCTCAAATGAAGCCAAGAACTCTTCAATCTTTAACTCCACCAGCTCGGTACTAAGAGGGGAAAAAAGTTCATGAGGAGAAGGAGATATATTACAGGCTGTGGGGTGTATTTGATTCCTCTAGTCATTCATCAGTTCCACTCTTTTCCCTCTTCCAGGGTCACGCAGATAAATCGTAGCTTGGATTTGGGAGAACAGAAAGATAGATTATACCTGGGTGTTGGGAACACGGTTAAGAAAAATCGTATCTTTGCTGTTGGCCAAATAAAAGGTTATGATTGCGTCGCAGACTCACTTGAACTTGGTAGCCTGTGTTTCCACGGTGACAGAGAAACCGAGTACACCTGAGGTGTTTCGGCAGGTGGGGTAGACGTGGTAGCTGCGGCAGGAGACATGAAATGAAAAAGTAAAGAGTGGAAAGTATTTCTAAGTATTTAAAGTTGAGTGAAGACACAGTCTAAATCACAGTAACTAGAGAAACTCACCCCAGTGTCTCTTTGGTCCTGAGGAAGTCAAAGCAGGGCTCCTCCATGTGCATCTGAAAAACAACAACAACACATCAGTCAACGGTAGCGGGATGAGCTGAAGGATTAACATGATAAATAAATGGCACTCACCACTAACAGCTCCATCAGCGTGTGCTCCCTTAAGGCCTTGGGCCCAGACTGGAATAAATGTAAAATGCCAGATAATAAGTGAGCATAAAAAAAGAAAATGCTAAATCTGGAAGATATTAAAGTTACAATGTCAAAAACATTAAAGGTTTGATGTTCTGAGGACGTGTACATATGTGTACCTGATAGTAAACAGTGACTTCAGAATTGGCATCTCCCTTATTGAGTGATTTGACTTTACAGAGGTGGTGTTTCAGAGGTAGCTCCACCACTCTGAACATCACTGGCACCTCTGTTGGCAACTTCGAGAACTGCAACTTCCTGCCAGAGGGGGTGAAAGAAGGACAAGTGGAGAGGAAGGGAGGGCGAAGGAAAAGGGGGAGAGGATGAAATAGAGAGGGAAGCAAAGGGGAGAAGCAAGAGAAAAAAGTTTTATAAGAAGGGAATGAGGGGAAAAGGCATGAGTGAAGAGCGTGATCATGGATTGAACAACTAATGCTAATGCAAATTACCGCGTACGGTGGCAAACAAATCTATTTGATTGTGCAGTATTAGTGTTCTCATTAGAGAGTGCATTCAGCGTAAGAGCCGACTTACTCTGTGACATACTGAAGGAACCGCGTTGACTCCTGTGGAGAAAATACAATAAGAGGATAATGACCAGGTAAAGAAGAGAGAGGGAGAAAGCACGGGGAAGGTGCAAAACACAAGAAGAGCGTCAAGTGCAATCAGAATGATAGGATGCAAGTACAAGTTTTATTTTTAAATCAATCAATCTACTTGTTTGTGTACCGTCTGCAGTCCACTTACAGTGCTGCTCAAGTTGCCCTGCACCAGTCCCTCAGCGTACAGCTCGTTCCTGAAGCTGCGGCTGAACTCCATTAGGTCTTTGCTGGTCAAACTGGCCATCAGAGCCTGGTACTTCTCCACCATGGACCAGCGAGAGTGCTCCAAGATCAACAAGCGGACATCCCTAGAAAGATGGAGAGAGGAGGACAGGGAGAGATGACAGTGAAGGAAGTTCTTTTTAAAGGTTGTCACATTTCGCCACTAGAAGGCATTGCAGCCCTGGCGATGACATCAGTAAGTCAGGGAGAGGTCAAAGCGAAAGCGACAGACAACTCACTTGCCGAGTTTCTCGGGTTTGATCAGGATGTTGAAGTATGTTTTTTTGAGCTGCTCTG
Organism: Trinectes maculatus; assembly: GCA_016785345.1. Classification (NCBI taxonomy): domain Eukaryota; kingdom Metazoa; phylum Chordata; class Actinopteri; order Pleuronectiformes; family Achiridae; genus Trinectes; species Trinectes maculatus. The sequence continues at coordinate 184,270 of JAFBJQ010002883.1, forward strand.
AAAACATGCCGAAGACGTCGGGGGAGGCGGTGAAATCAGCGAGGTGGTCGATGATTAGGTGGAACAGCAGCTACAAAGACAGATGACAGACACTCAAACCATCATTATCATCAATGTAAAAAATGCAACACATTTCTCACATATACCTCATTGGAAAGTGACATCAAATAACATATATAAACACCGACCACAGAAAAAAGTTAAATTCATACTTGACATACAACATTAGGATTTATTTTACACAGGAGTGCGTTTATGTCATGGTCAGCATGTAAGTCCTATATTGCTTTATGAATCCGTTTTGGTTTCACCCATGACAGTGCTGCCATGTCTGTTTCTGTCCGTATGTGCAGTTTCCCCTGATTCGTTCACTCACACACAGTTTGTGGTTAAATCCTTTGACCTTGATGACCAAGCCGTGTTCACCGGCCACAAGTTTATAGTCCAGCTGGGCCACTTCGGCCTCGTAGGCCGGCTCTGCCAGGTTATGTCCAAGGATGTTGACCAGCAGGTCAAACAAGACCAGGCTGAAAGGAGAGGGAGGGACAGGGATGAGAACAGAGAGAAGGGAAAAAAATAAAAGAGGCAGGAGGCAGAGTTAGAAAAATGGAGGTGAAAACAAAGGAAAAGGCAAAGCAGAAAGGAAGACAAGAATAAATAGTAGAAGTAAGGACAGAAAATAAAAATGGAGCGTTAAATAAGATTAATGAGAAAGACAAGGAGATTAATTAAGGAGATGGCAGAGGGAAGGAGGGAAAAGATTAAAAATAGATTCTCACAAGAGTATATCTGTGCCTGAACTTACTTCTTAGCAGATTGCTGGATTAAAGGGGAGATTAAGTGGAATCGGACGTAGGCTGTAGCAGGAGAGAGGACAAACAAGTATAAACACCTCTCTAACCATATTAAGTATCGATATGAAAACACACACACACACACACACAAAGATTTCACCTTTTGGAATTTTGAATTTGTTGTCCTTCTTATACCACAGGCATCCCCTGTCGCTGTCAGCTATTCGGATGGGGAACTCTGTGTCTGGGCAGTCAGAGGCCTTCAGGCTGAAGTCAGTGGCTGAACAAATGCACATACACAACAAACCACTATTATTCAACTTGGTACAATCTTATAAATAATGTGCGAGTTTCAACGGTTCAATATGTCCAGATTGGGGATAAACAAGCAGCGACGCCGTGCAGAGAAAGCTGTCGCCCCCCCTCCCGTCCACCAATAAATGATTCAGGAACCCTTGGGCTGATAAGTGAACATGCATCATCTCTCCACAGTTTTGTCAAGACTGGCCAGGCGGTGCTGTACCCGGCTATAATGTATACACAAAACACACTGCCAAAATACATCAGCACAAAGTTTGGTCAAAATTGTGCCATAGTTGCCTTGTTTGCCATGTTAGAGATTTTTAAAAAATTGTTATTTACTCCTTTGTTGGTCAGAGTGATGGTGAATGATTTTTGAAGTTGCCAATTGTAAACTTCTAAGGTTTTAGCGTGAATGTGAATCAATGTTAAAGGAACTAAATGCTAAAACACATCAAGTTTGAGTACTAATTACCAGTAATTATTTAGATATAATAACTATTAACAGAGATACTCTGATATAATTCAAGAAGAGGAACTGACTGAACGGTTAAATACATCACACACAATACATCAAGGGCAAACCAACAGTGACAGAATTACTATTCCCCTGAGTGCTGCTTTCACTTTATATTTTGTTCTTTTCATTTTTTCTGACGTTACCAAATAAATCCTGTTTGAATAAAGCTTAAGAGGATCACACATCTCATCTTCAGTTCTAACATCTCCATTAGTTTAGTTCAAAGGGGTGTTACAAATGACAAAATATGCACCGCTCTTATGGATTTAGGAAAAAACACACACAGGTTTTTCACAATTGTCAAGGTTTTTGGACACTTTTCAGAGGAAGAGTTTTTTTTATTTTTTTTATTTACCCACCGATGAACTTGTTCTCAGCAGGGAGGTGGAGTTCCTTGTTCAGCTCCAGGTGGCTTGTCCACTGCTCCATCCACTCCCGCTGGATGTCTGTGATGGGATGAAGGTTTAATGACGCACAGTGTAACATTTGAAATTTAGATTTTTTTTTCCTCAGTTGAGGGACCTTTAGACTTTACTGCAACAAAACTGAAATGCCGCTTTCATGCTCCTTGTTCTTTTTTTAATTTAAATCCTGTTTCCTACACTATTGTTCACCATGTTAAAGACAGAGATAAATGCTGGCATTTCTGCTTCTGGCTTTTATCAGCCTGAATATCACCACACAGGGGAACAAAGAATATGTATTCACTGAATCCCTACACTGCGGTTAGTAGCCCATGCACTGACAGTAAACAAGCAGAAACACAGACACACTCCAAAAACACACCCTCCACGTTGTATTGTGTGCCAAACCACTTCTCCCTGAGGGGACACCGGCCCTCATGTTCTGGTGACAACAGCATCAGGTTGGCTCTCTCGGGGGTGAGGAGGGACAGCGCTGCACTGATCACCTATATGCAGGGAAAAAAAGTGGACAGTTAACTCATTTTCCATAACATAAAAGTGTTGGCTGCTATGTAATTAACACATCAGAGCGGGAGGAAGTCAGTGTTTTTTGCTGTAGGACTACCTACTTTTGGGCTGAACTCAAACATCAGCTGATCTCCGGTGAGGAAATCTTCCTTAGGGAACAGCTGCATGTTCTCACAGATGTCCTCCACATATTCTATAGGGTCAATCTGACAAAGTAGATTCAATCTCACTTGCCATGTCGTCATATTAACCAATTTACATGGCAGCATATGAATGAGCATGTGCACTTCTTACCTGCTCCTGATAGTGAAATTCATTTGCTTCGATCTTCTGGATCTCCTCATAGATCCTTAAGAAGTGAACAAGCAAAGGAGATTTTTTTTTCACTCCAATACAAATTCAGACGGACTAATAAACATAACAAAAACTATTTTTGTATGGTGTGTGTGTGTGTGTTTGTGAAGGATAGAGACAGTGCCTTTGCTGCGGTCCGATTGTCTGCAGCATCTTCAGATACTGGAAAACCAGGTGAGTGACCTATAAAAAACCACAGACAACAATTAGTGCCCAGAACTCCAAGTGCTTCAGCATTAAGAAACAATTATCATATTTGTTTGTTGGTAAAATTACTGTAAAACCCGGCTCTGTCAGCATTAATGAGGGGGTTAAGTTAAGAGGATGCCGATCACGTTGACTGTGGTTACATGATTACAGGCCTTAGAACAAGCTGTGACAGCAAAAGGTGACAGCATTTGAATACTAAACAGAAAACAAAGTGTGTGTTTATTTGCCCCCTTTTAGAGATTCAAACATGTAAATGAAAATGTCAGCCCCACTGTAGGAGTAATTATTAACTGTGAACAAAAGGACTATCAGTCCTAAATTAATTGTAACTGTATATTTCTAACTATTTGTTTCCTGATGCAACCCAACATTAGTAAACCTTCAGCAATTTGAGGTAAAAAAAAAAAAGGATTTTTTTAATGCCCATTTTAATGTGTTCAGGTTATTTCACTCTTAAACTGCAAACCATTATCAAAGGAGTAATTTGACATTTTTGGAACTGGGCTCCTTTTCCACAACCAGTTTCCAGGCAACCAGAGAAGACCTGAGAAACGACAGTGGTCACTGTCATGTGCCCATGTCTGTTCCCAACGCAAACAGATTGGAGTTGAAAAACAGTCTGAGCTGGTAACTAAATTTAATGGAGTGAAAATAGTTTCAGTTGGTGCTTGCATATTTCATATGTTGGAAAACTGCTTGCTTGTCTAATTGGAAGAGAAGCGCAGCAGAAAGCATGACACTGATGATCCAGCAGCAAAACGCAATTTTCATCTCAAGATTTCAAGAGTTAGACGTCAACAGTACCTTCCACCTACTTGTCCCTTGAGACTAATTAAGTGAATTTTAATAAAAAGCACATTTAAAAATATACCATAGCTGGTTTTATGACTCAACAGCCTTAGGATATCAATGTTCAAGGGGCCACTGCAAACCGCCCTTTCACCACCAAAATCTAATCAGTTTAAATTAGGGTCCCAAAATGTTTATCATGATAAGACTTGACCTAATGTGAGTGACCCTGGTTGTTAGCTGTCCTTAACACAACCAGTGGAATAGTGCACTTAATACACCTTCTTCACCTCACACTGTTACAGGTGAGCCTCACATATTCAGCAAAGCACAATGAGCACAACACTTGAGTTGAGCGTTTGAACCTTGCTCTGTGATTCAGAAACCTGAGTACTCGCTGATCGGAGCAGCTCCCGGTTCATTCCCTCTGAACGGAGGAGTGCAGGATGAAGTGCTCTTCATCACAGTAAACAAACATCCTCAAGGCTGATGCAGCATTTATACAGGACTTATCAATGCAAGTTTGTTGACTGAAACATTTTTTCCCATTATGTGCTTCCGATAAGAAAACAGTGTGCCTGTTGAATAATCGCTATCTGCCTCTTTCTTTAACACAAGAGTTGTCATAGAGACCGATAACACAGATTACTTCCTTGAAATGATCTATTGTATTGATGACAATGAGACAGTCGGCCAGCTGGGTGCATGCTGAGTGTATCTAACTCACAACAGAACCTCGTAAAGCGCTCATCTTGTACTATCTAACAGCAAATAACATGCATGATCATGATCTGGATATCAGTGTGTAAGCCGCAGCTTGTTTTGCCTGATTAAAATTGCCCAAACCTTAATTAATTGATGAAAATTAGGAAACGAAGAACAAACAAACACAAAGACATTCTCTTTGCCTGGTAGAAATTTTGGAAGCCTTCGTCCGTGAGCGTGATGGAGATAGAGAAGATTGAGTAGGTGGTGTTCTGGTCGAAGCCAGTTTCACTGTTTCCTCCAAACAAAGCCAGGGCCCAGCATCTAGAGACAAACACACACAGCAGTCCATTTAAAACAGGACTAATGGTAAAGGTTCACTCACTGCCTTGAATGGAAAAGATGGCAATAACAAGTGTATATCACTTAAAAGTTTCTTAAAAGAACTTTTGTGGTCATTCATACATTTTTTAAAATCTCTTAACATAATTACATGCATCACTCTATGACCCATTTGTACTCTTTTGAGTTTGGTAGTTGTTCAAGTGAACATCATGTTCTGCTTTTATCTGTATAGTCCTAGCTGTACTGATGAGGCACTTACAAAGGCCTGTTTAAAAAAAACATCTGCTCTGCGTCAGACACATAAAAGTGAAAGTAAAAAGAAAAAAAAAAAAAGAAAAAAAAAGAAGGATTTAAACAGTGATTGATCACAGCAAGCAAGTTTTAAATCTCTGAAGGTTTTCATACTGCACTGAAATATCTGAAATATCAGGGGTGGAAGAAAATGAAAATAAAAAAATATGTACTTTTTGATAACAAATCAACAGGGATGTTGAGCGCACATTTTTATTGATCTGCTGAACAGTAAACGCACTGAAGTCTGCAAAAAGACCAGGATGACTCTTAGATGGGCAAGGCCTCTTAGAAATAAAACAAAAATGTCTAATAATCGAATTATTTAAAAAAATTATATTGAAGAATTTTTCATTTAACCTTTGTCTTTCTGCTTCCTGTTATGTAGTTTCAAATAAAGGTTTTTACAAATTCTGCACCCAAATGCACTGCAAGCCTTGGATCTTTGCTCAAACATACTGGGTGTGACTCCAAAAACAATTTACTCTTTGTACTCTCTTCCCCTGTTTCAATCTTTACCAATTCATTGTACACAGACTGAGAGCCTCTTCTTCAACGTTGAACTGCTAGAGCACATTCAGCACTATGGGCTACTGTCCATCAGTATCTATGACAAATTCTTCATCCACTTTATGTTTCATATATTATTTCAATAATATAAATATGCTGAGTCAAATAGTTCTGACACTTGTTTCAGAAAAAGGCCCTCGGTGATATAGCTTCATTGAGACAGACTATTCCCCACTTTCACAACTGTTGCCCAGTTTCAAACCATCCTCTTGGCCCTTGATGTTGTGGGTGTTGAATTTAATAAAAGAGCAAAACAACCACTCCACTGCTTCAGCACCTTGTTTTGACTGAGAATTGAGCCTGAGGACACTCAAATTTTACTGCCGTCTCTCATCAACAATTAAAAACATCAAAAACAGTTAATGTGCATATTCGAGCAAAACCCCTCAGTGGCGATGATGGCAAAGGGACTACTGGATGGACTGGCGTTATTGTGGGATGACAGAGAGTTTTGGCAAATCGCTTTGCCTCTTAGCAACAAGAGCCTGAAACGCTCTTGTACCGCCACATCCATCCAGGGATGTATGACTGCCATCATCATCACCTGTGGGCCAGCGAAGTGTATAGTTTGAAGACTAGGCTCAAACACTCATAGCATAAAAAAGCTCATGTATAGCGAGCAAATTGAAGACCTTTTAACTGGGTTCTGGAGTGCCCTCAAATCAGAAAAACAAACAGCCAGAGGCAATAACACTCACTTTCTCCTGAGCACTGAGAGGATGCTTCCTGTGCCTTCATGTCCAATCAACCACGAGATGTAGTGGAGAGGCTTCACTCTGAAAAGAGGAGGGGAGAACATAAAAATGAGACACAGGAACAAAAAAAATAATTGACGTAATCCCTTTACAATCAGAACAATGCATGGTTACTTTGCGCTAGGTATAACTCTAAGGTTATGTAATAAGTCCACAGAAAGGCAATATGGAAAAAAAACTGCAGCACAGTAATTGAGTGAGATGAATGGGCTGCAGTTTCAGCATGTACCTCATACATGTACCTGTATGTACCTCACCTGTAGTGTTTTTCCTGAGGAGGAAGAGCCCAGGTGATATTCAAAGCATGAACCTTCCCTACAGGAACAACTGCGCACACATTAAAAGAAACACTGATAAAAAATAACAACAGCAGCCTGCTTGATAACACACTGACCAGCCACAACATTAAAACCAGCTTGTGTTTCTTCTGCACCACTGGTCCCCAACCTTTTAGTTAACACAAACGACTTTGCAGAATCTTATCTTTTTCTATTTGTTCAGAGGTTGTCAGCAGTTTAATCAAAGAGTAACTTCTCCTCCCAGTAGTCATTGCTAAGAAAAAAAAACAGATTAGATGAAACTGTGAGACAGAGAGGTTTTTTTTTTAATTCCTCTTATTATCTCGTACCTCTATCTTTTATTTAAAGGTTGGGCACCAATGCTCCTAGGAAACAGAGTACACAATATATGCTCAGAAAAAAAACAGTATGAGGGATCAGCACCTCTGTAGAGCTTGCTAAAGGCTGGTGTCTCAAAGGGATCCAGCAAATCAGAGAAATCTGGCTTGGGCAGACCACTGCAGATATAAACACAGAACGACAATAAAAGTGTTTATGTTTATTAACATGAATTAATCACCATCAATGCGTCATGACACGTTAATAAACATATGTTAAACCCAATGAAATAGTACTTAATAATGTTTTTAAAGAGAATTTTTTTGTTGTACTGTAAATACACTGATTATTTGTAAGAAGCGATAACTGCAAACATTTCATGTAAACAGTAGCTATATTCACCTGAGAACACTTTATACGCTCATAGATGAGCGAGCTTTTATCAAACTATACAGGAGCATGTAACCACTTCACTGAAACTTAACCTTAAAAACTGGAGGTTATGTAGGTTTCCAAAAAAAACTACAGGACTGACTCAAATGTGGATCTCTGAGCAAAACATTAATTTATCTCAACATTGTGGAGACATTTTACTTTGTTATGCGAACACTGGTGAAATACATCGCCCGAGGTGTGGAGAGGTAAAAGGAGGAAGAGATGGAGGGAGGCTTGACATTTACATTTGAGTCTCAAAAGGATATTCAGACTCAATCTATTATCTCACCCGCACCTCATCACAGAGACAGAGAGCCTCTTCTTGGATACTCACTTGTTAGGCACATTGCTGAAGATCTCTCTCACCCACTCCTCCAGAGTGTCCAGTTTCTCTAAAGGAGAGACAGGGAGAAGGAGGATAAATTAGTCTTTAAGGGTGTGTTAATAATTCTGGAAGAAAAGCTCATAATTCTCGCCCGTGGGAGGAATTGAGTGCAACGCAGTGTTTGTTTTTAAACTGAATGTAGCGCTGCCTGCGAGCTCTATTCACAACTACTGTATATTCACAACTAACATTATGTTAATTAAATATTTATGAATATTAGTGGAAGATAAGCATGTAAACAAAACATACAAAAGATAAAGTTTTTCACATGGGACTCAGATAACACCATTAAAAACATGACAGAAACATCTGCATTTAAATTTTTCAACCTTACATATTTCATATTTATTCATCACTGATATACTAAGCAAGTTTCTGCCGTAGGGGTTTAAATGTCTATGGCAACACTATGATCAGAATCAAAAGAATCATTCTAACCTCCTCCCATTTCTTTAAGCTATGGTGTTTCAAAACCTTCCGATTTCATTGCTGGTTAAACATAATTACTGCTACAAAACAATAAATGGTTGCTGTGACACTTCTGCACTAATTGTACACTGGCAGATAGTTGAAGAGAGGTTGCATGGTGGAAGAATGTGACTTCCTCAGAGTATTTCTGCTGTTTCAGGGTGGTGATTTTTCTCAGCGCAAATGTCAACAAGAGTCAACATTTTACTTAAATGCAGTAGTTAATTAGCTGTGTGATATTTTCGACGAAAGCCTAAAAAATATGTTGGATTATTTGTATCGTGTGTGATTTTGTTTTTCTAAATAACGCAATTTGTGTTGATTCGAAATGATTATCTACAGTTGGCTGAACATGGATGAATCCTTATTAGCATTGCGACTAATGGTTGTTTTGATTGCTGATTAATCTACTGATTGATTTTTTTATTTAATCACTTCATTTGGCCTATACAATTAATTAAGACCCTTATATTTATACAAATATAGACCAAATGGCGTAGATTTTGCAAACCTTTTGACTGCACAGCCAGAGTCATGTAGTGGGCAGAGTAGTGTTTCTTCCAAAAGGCACGAAGCCGCTTATAGACATTGATCTTCTTCCTCTTTGGTTCCTGCTTCAGAGTCTGGGCATTCCCTAATGTTGTCACAAATAAGCAGTCAATTTAGCAGAACTACATAAAACACAGTAAAAATGTTTACAAATGTAGGCATATGAGCAAGAAATGAAACTTGGCGTTGTTCTTGGTTCGCCTGTTTGTTATTGCTGAACATACCCCAAGGAGGCCCTTGCGTGTACTCTGTGTCCCAGTGGTTGTGTTTGCCAACTCACCCCAGCAGAACTTGCCCATAGGGTGTCCAGGTTTGGCCAGACTGCCAAACAGCATCTCCTTCCTGTGGGAGTCTGACGGCTTAGCCAGCTGGTACTCTGACAGACAGAAGGAGAGACAGGAAAAAAACTCAAGACGTCAGAGAATAAGACGGCGATCGATGGTGCGCTTAAGAGCTGCATAGGGAGAACACACATTGTGGAGAATAAAAAAAGTTCAACTGTGAGCACAAAAGCTTAAATTCAACCTATAAGAGTGGAGTAGGAATTCACAGAGGAACAGAGGCTCACCGCTGTCAACAGCCTCCACCTCCCTGTCGATGGCGTCTCGGATCATCAGGGGGCAGATGAAGAACTGAGCCCACCTACGAGGGTGACGGGACAGATAGGCTACAATCAGGTGGCAACATACCAGACACAGGTTGAACAGACACAATCAGACATAGACTGATAAACATCACAGTCCACAGCAGAGACTGATTTGGCTTGTGGTGTTTGTCCCACTCTGTTGATACACACAATAATCCTGCGTTCTACTGCATTCTGAGATCTGAGTGTGAACTGCAGCTCTTTTGCCATTGCTAACATCTTTATCATACTTTTGTCATACTTAAAACTATGGTCAAATAATAACAATATCTAGACACAGTCACATTAGTCACCAATACATTTTTTCTTAGTTAACAGTTTCTTAGTTTAATGGCGTTTACTGGAAATCCACTTCCTAGGAGCACCTGTTCCTGAAAGAAAAAAAAACCTCATGCTTTCTCACCTGTCAAGAGCCTCTTTGAAACTTTTCCTCTGGACGTCAAACTGGAAGACGGTCCTCTCGCAGTCGGTGGAGGCATTGTCACTCCCACCGTGCTTCTTCAGGAAAGCATCAAAGCCATTTTCAGAGGGGTACTTCTCGCTGCCCATAAAAACCACTGAGAAAAAGCAGAGGAGAGGACAGGACAGGAGAGGAGAGAAAAATCTATAAATCAAAACTATAAAGAAATTGAAAAAAATCCATCATAGCTACTGGGTGATGTTCCTTGAAAATGTGCTTTTCTTATTTTTTTAGACAGCTGGCCAAAGACAGCTATGTATTCTAGGTGAGCCAACACAACAGTTTTTTTATGTCTATTCTTTTTAGATATAGCTCTACACATAACTCTAAATTCTGCTATGAACATTTGGTTACAGTTTTGATGGCAGGAGGTGAGAATTGTTTCTTTACTGTCCATTTAGGAACAACGTTCAACAGTTACATCAGCGGAGGCGATAGACATAACAATATGACAAGTGATGCATTTTCTTCCATCTTGCTGTCTCTCACACACTGAATAAAACACATTTGTGTCCTTTCAGCCGGGAAAGTGAGACTGGTGGCTGATACCAGGCAAAGTGGGCACCCTGAAGGTCCCTGAAAGCAACATCGTGTGTCATTTATTCTTCAGTCAATTAATTACTTGGTTAATTGATGTCAGACTATGCGCAACATTAATGGCACACTATAAAACCAATAAACTATATCTGGTGCTCAGTCAATATTATAAGTGATAGCAACAATGGATCTAAGGACGAATTAACAAAAGGATGAGAAATGTCTTTGAGAAGAAACAACCCAAATCTCTCAGGTTAATGACTTACTGTGTTCCAGGAAGTGGGCGAGGCCTGGGAGATCACTGGGGTCACTGAAACTGCCTACTCCAACGCACAGTGCAGCAGCAGACTGAAACAGACACAATATCAAGTCATGCCTGAGATAGATTAAAAGAATAAGACTGGATGTATCATGTGTCTTTTCTTGCTGTCAGCAAATGTCTATTAAAAGACCAGAGCCAAGAAATTATTTGATCATAGTAACATGAGTTGCCTTTGTGGCCAAAGTCATATCATGTTCAATTATTACATGGCAACTCTTTGAAGGTGTGTGTTATTCATGGTACCAAAACTCAGACCAAAACTTTCAAGTGGTACCTGTTTCTCTGCATTTCCCTTCTTCTTTTTCCCTTCTTTGTCGTCATCCTCATCATCATTACTGCTTCTATCATCCTCATCTTCTCCAGACTCATCCTCCATTTCTTCTCCAGACTCCTCATCCTCCTCCTCTTCTTCTTCTTCACCTTCATCTTCTCCGTCTGAGTCCTCATCCTCTGATGCCGCAAGTCCATTGTAGTCAGAAATGAGCAAAGCTCGCAGTCCATTCTCCAACACGATGTATCTAAATGGAGTAAAGTCAAAAGGTGAAACCGCAGTGAGAGTTTTGAGACACAGTACTGCACCGTCGTGTTTTACAGCTTTCATTGCTTTGTTGTTATTCCGGAACAGGCCGTTATATCAAATGTCTCTTTGCAGACTGCATCGTACACCCTCTGAGACTCTCTCGCTTTGTTTTCTCCCAGCAAATTTTCTGTGCATGCCCCGTGGAGGCCCGAGGCACTGGTGTGTGCATACAGCATGAAATCATCCCATCAAACTTCAATAATACCAAACTGATTCTGTGAGGAAAAAGAGGCTCAGTCTCTTTTTTTTGTGGATCTGGGTTAGTGGATCTGGGTCGTATTCACACTCTCAGACACACACACACACAAAGATTATACATTATCCTCTGATTGCATTGGACAATATATGACATTAATAACAAAGGCAGATAATTAATTAAACACAGGAGATATACAACGCAATGATGCATGACATAAACATTCAAGAGAATGGGAGCATCTTGTATTAAAGTGTTGATGTTGATTGTTTGACCTTTACTGACCTGTACTCTTTGGGGTCACTTGGGGACTTGACGATCTCGCTGTCTCCAATATTGTCCTCTCTTCCACCTGCGACCAGGCTCACCTCCCGGGGCAGCTGCTCCGGATCCTCAGCCGAGGCACCTGCTTGCGCCGAACCGGAAACATCAGCCGCCGGGGCGTTCCTGGACTTGTTCGCCTGCGGCATCCTCGGCCGAGCTGACGAGACTGTGGCACCGCGGGCTGACAGCCAGGCGCGACCGTAAACAACAGGACAGCTCGCTGTCACCGGTAATTTACTCCTCAACACGGCCACGCTGCGTGTCAGCCGCAGCAGAGCTATGATGAAGACCCTGGCTGACAGACGAGGGAGGAGGAAATGAAAGCCCAGACAGCGGTGGAACCAAAACAGCACAGATTAACCCACGGTCTCTGTAAGGCAGAGGCCTGCAGGTCTCTCTCTCTCTCTCATACACACACAATACTGCTATTCACAGACTATCTGGTGGTTTCGCTCTATTCAGCTGGAAGTCAGCTAAAAAAACAACCCAGGCAGAGCAGCCCTAACAGCAGGCACAGTAAACACAAACCACCGAGAAGCAAATAAATAAATAAACACCAGAGAGGAGAAGAAAACACTACTACTACACTGGGCTTTACTTAGTGAAAGTCAATAATAAAGGTGTGCTAAAGGCTAGCATGATAATGTAATGTCAACATGTGTAACGGAAATAGCCTCTCAAATAGGTTTTAACAGGCAAAAAAAATCATTTATTCAAAGAGAAAGTTAAAAAAAACAGAAATAAACTTTTCTTGTCTTGTTCATGAAGCCGGTTAAGACGTGAGTGTGGACGTACCTTCCTTCCTGCTCACAAGCAGCAGGGCCTCAGCGTGTGCGAACCAGAGCGTCTCCCCAACAACAAGCGCTGCGATTGGCTGAGAGGAATCCTTCCGCATTTACGTCGCTCTACGGTTGGTTGCGGCGGGGGGAAAGGGGCGTGGTTTGAGCCTGAGCACGTGCGCGCTGAGTAGTCAGCGGTCAGAGCTGCAGGCGACTGGAGGTGGCGGCGGCGGCGACAAGTAGCCACCTGGATGCTAACAGCATCTGTCTGCCACCTGGCTCTGAGTGTTTAATCCACTCGTCACACTGTCATAATCGGTCCATTTATTATAAATCTCAGCGGAGCAGTCGGCGCTGGAGTGGATGTGAACTTGTCCACGCCACAGCCTCTGCTCTGTGCTAACACTGCGTCCCCCCTGCATCTTCTTCATCCACCTGTGCACGGAGGCAAACTGGGTTAATTGCTCTAGGAGTCGCTAGGTGGCAGGCACAGGCTGCGGGGGATGATGGGAAATTATTGCACCTGATTTTTGAAAATGGGCCAAGATTGCTTCTTGCCTCCTGGACTAATGTTAATCGGCCTCCCATGTCTGTTTTTAATTTAAAAAAAATACAAACGAGATGTTTAGATAAGACAGGAGTGAAACATTTTTTTAAAAAGTGTATAAAAATGGAAAAACAATAAGGTGAGAAAATCATGAGAGTTTAAGTTAAGGATTCGCTGACATGGAGGGAATGATTATATTATTATTAATTATATACGCTACCCCAAACCCCTAATCACCGTCAAACGTTTAAAAGACAAAATCTTATCATGAATAAGCCACACTGACATTTATCTAATGCTCTTCCTCAGCCTCCACTCTGCAGCGTGTTGGCATTTCACCCCTCCGCTGTGCCAATATGTCCTCCCCCTCACTCACCAGGTCTCTCTCTCTCTCTCTCTCTCTCTCCATGTGTGTGTCTCTCTCTGTCCGAAGCCAATCTGATTTGCCCCTGGGCCTCTGTCTGCAGAAAGAGGTGATAAACACCGCAACCATGACAACGGGCGAGCCAGACTCATGCCTGAGTTCCTGTATCCTAATGGCTTAACTTGGCATCCTCTCCCCCCTTTAATTCATCAAGTCCAGCCTTCACCTGAGCTCATATTAATACACTCTGGGAGGACGAAGGCCCTGTGGCTCCACTGCAGTTTAACTACTTTTTTTTCATCCTTGTCTTTTGAGATAAGCAGATCCATCAGCATGGGAGATGGAACTGCTTGAGCGCGAAAAACCTTCACAATGCACAAAAATAGAGCCCAGATATTAGTCACAGTACCAAAAAAACAAAAAAAACCCCAGCGTGATTAAAATTAACAGAAATGTTTGCATATCGATTTTCAAACTCTCTCTGAAGCAGTAAGACAGAGAGTGAAAGCACTGAGCCGGTAGTCCCAAACTGAAACGATCGATCACTAATGGAGCCCCTGTGAAAATACCATGAATGATATTTTCTGAGCAAAACCTTTTGGCACCCACTGCGCTGTAGTGGGCAAAGAGCTGTTTCTGGGCAGAAATTGCTGGGCTGTGGTAAAAGTGAAGATAAGCAGCGTATTAGAACTGCGTGAAAGTGTTTTTTTTTTTTAATGTGACTCACCATGTGGAAATTTTCAGAGCAAAAATGCCTGGCTGGTGTTAGTGATTGATTGGATAGGCCGCTGCAAACCTTTAATACCATCACGTATGGCCTTTTCATGGCAATGCATATTGAATTAGCATGGCTGCAACGCGAGCCGTAATGACTCCACATTTTATTTTCCACTCTTGTGCCTCTCTTTGCGACTGGGCCTGAATAGAAGCACTGATCAGGCACCTCGGGCCCCTCAAGAAAAATGCGTCTGCACGAAAACACAGTGTCAAATGCAGCCAACTAAATCACTGCAGGTATTATGAATTTGTGCTCCACTCTCAGCTTCCTATAGAGTCACTGGAGACAGCAGCAGCAGCAGCAGCAGCAGAAGAAGAGACGAGTCTTTACCTTACGATTTCAAGGGGGGCAAGGTTCCCATAGCAACTGATTTAAATCCTAATTAAAACAGGAGATTTGATTAATTAGTTCAATGATATGTGTGTGTGTGCTTGTAAGGCTCTCTGTATGTGGCATATGTGTGGGAGTCATGTTCTTGTGAGTCACGGTGTATCTAGTGTGTAGTTATGCGAAATGAGGAGGGGGTGTTATATGCCTATACGTGTGCGTGTGTGTATTTATGTGTGTGTTCATGAGCCTTTGGGTAATCGTGTGAATCATCACTGTGTTTTCAGCATGTGTGCGAGTGTGTGCGCGTGTGTTTCATGTCTCCCGGGAGGCTTGTCCTTGCCTGCGGTACGACTGTGTGAATCAGAGGTGAGTCCTCTGGAGTTGCCCTCTGCTTTAATCTGGAGTTAATGACAGCGCCACCTGCCCTCCCGGCCATCCTCCCCCACGCTTCCCCCACGTCTAACCCCTCTATCTGTTTGCTTCTCTCTCCTTTCATTACCCTCCTCTCCCATCAATCCCATCAACACATCTCAGCCAGCTTTAACAACCCTCTAAAATCCCACTGCTCGTTGTTTCCCTTTCTCTTTGTCTCCCACAACTGGGCTGTTTTTTCTTCTTCTTCCCTTCTACTTTATAAACTACTTCATCCCACAGTGCACAGGGTGCCTTTGCCCGCCCCACTGATTGCCTCACTCTACTGAGGAACTAGAGTGTGGGTTGTGTGGGCCCTAAAGGAACATGAATTAATGGACAGGGCAGTATGTGAACAACGTGTAGCTTGAAGGAGATTTTCTGAGCCACAGATTGGCAACGGAGAAGGAGAATATCCACGATTGCATTCTTGCCAGCACGTCTGCTTGTCCTCAAGTCTTGAGTGTATGTGTTCATTCATGCATGCACACCGGTCCCTGTAGATATCTTGTGAGCAAGAGAATAATCGGAGAGAGCTGCAAAAATTGAATGACCACTTCCTCCAATATGTCCGGAGTGAAGGAGAGGAAAGAGTGGGCACACAGGGGAAAACAAAAGAGAGGAAATCAAAGGGAAGAATGACACGTAAACCAGCATGTATTCACAAGAGCCCACAATAGAATCAGACGGGAGAGGGAGAGAGCAAAGAGAAAGAGGGAGGAAATAGAGGGGAGTGAAACAGAGGGGATCTAAGTATGATTTGACAGAAGTAATTCAGACGGGAGGAAGGAACATTTTTTGGAAAAGGAGAAAGCGGAGGAGGAGGAAGAAAGGAGAAGTGGCTTGGATGAAACAGCATCCGTTTCAGCACTGGACAGTTCCACAGACAGCACTAGGCCAATATAAATAGATCCCCTACTTTAGAGGCCCTCATCAACACACCGAAAAAGTGCTTTATGTGCTCAGAGCGGCTCCTGCCCCAAGAGAACAGACATGCAGGTATCTGATGGTGCCTGATAACCATCTCCTCTCAGTTCCTCTCCGTTTGTTTTCTTAATTTAGAGAGAATCCACGGTTCAGTGACAGCGCCATGGTGAGGAAAGTGTATGTTTTTCTCCCAGATTCTCCATCAACAACCGTTGTTACATTCTCGAGTAGATGATACAGCCCCAGGTCGGAGATCACATTACGCCTACCATATGGCTGGAATCACCAATCACAAAGCTGGAAGTAATATCTCAGCACCAAAGCCCAGTGCGTCATTTAAACTTATTTATATACATTAGCTGCAGCCTTGCATGGTAAAATCCCCTCAAATGCTCGGATGCATCTGTAAGCAATCTCCACAAATGCATGTAATCATATGACAGTGCATACATGCTGCGCATCTGCCAGCTCGTTTCCACTGCAAACGTTAAGTAGCCTTGTGGGGAAGCTGTAATACAGCCTAATGCACCTGAGAGCCCTGAAATCTATAACCATCATCTGCATCTTCCTGATATTACTGGAACCGTCTCTGTTACTGTTTCTGATAGGGATCTCCTGGGAGAGCTTTCCCCTCCACTGCTGTGGTGAGAGGAAGGAGAGAGCGTGTGAGGCAGAGATGCACCTCTCCATTTCCTCAAGGTGCTTCACCTTAATGCACGCTGAAATCAATGTGAAATTGAACTGAAAATTGAACTTTCGGCTTAGTAATGTGGAAGACATGTTGTTATTAAATCTTTTCCCACTGACTGCTGTTTGAACACCTTTGAATGCTTGTTTTCAACATCATGATGTGGCCTCCACGGGGGTCCTGTTATTAGGCCGCTGGGGACTTCACAAGTTTCCTAAACCAGGGTCTCCTAATGGAAATGCTGATGGAGCAGCGGTGCAGATAGAAGCTAAACGCAGTGCTGGTGGTGGAGGTGGTGAAGGTGGTGAAGGTGGGGGCCCATCGCTCTCACTCTCACTGGCATCTGTCGCGCCCATTGCCAACATTTGGCAGGACAGGTGTTTTGATGTGGACTTCCGGGACTCCCAGCATCCTCCACGCTCCCCTCTCTTGAAAGTCACCACGGGTTTTTCAGGACTGTGCGCGTGTCGGCGCGCGCGGATTGGGAGTGCGCGCGCGCGCGGAGGAGCCAGCTGGCACGAGTCGCCATGGTAACGCACACAGGTTTCACGAAATCCGTCGGTGCTTAAGGGCAAGAGGAGAGATGAATAAAGTAATGAGATTATAAATTATTGTCGGTATAGCTGAAGAGTCGGGGCATGGTTTTCTTTTTCACCAGACTGCACGCGCGGGTAACGTGAGGAGAAAGTTTATGCCCTCCCCCCACCCCCCCATTGTCTGTGCCTCTGTGTATGTGTGTATGTATGTGTGTGTGTCTTCAGTAGTAATCTTGTTATGATGAGGAACTCAAAACCCACCCTGCTTATGCGCTCGCGCCTCAAACACAAACAGGCAGCCGCGCGCCGCCTTATTGCATGATTCATTCCGGCGCGTCCTCCTCTCCCTTCCCTCCTGGATGAATTAGCCAGTTGTGTTGGAGATGAGGAGAGGATTCTCCATCATTACGCAGGCTACAACTGTGCGCGCCGCGCGCCTGTCCGTCGGTCTGGTGCCGCAGCTCCCACGGGCTGCGCTGTGGAGAAGCGGACCTGCATCCTAAAGCCCCTCTCCCTCCCCCTCCCTCTCTCTCTCTCTCTCTCTCTCTCTCTCTCTCCTGCTTTTTATCGTCCACCTCATTGCAGTCTTATCACGTCCCCCCTCTTGCTCTGCCCCCCCCCCATCTCTCACCCCATCCGCCTCAGCCGCTACAGGGGAGAGAGAGAGAGAGAGGGAGAGGGAGAGGGAAAGAGAGAGAGAGGAGTGCGGCTGTACGTGGACGACATGTCGACAGTCAGCCTCTAAAGTGTTTTCTCGGTCGTTCCTTAATTCTTTGGCGGCGGACTGAGTGAGTATTACCCGCATCCCTGCCCTGCTAAGCGTCGCTGTGTGGATCCGAGAGAGAGAGAGAGACAGAGAGAGAGAGAGAGACAGACAATGGGGAATGCAATTGGATTGCGTTACTCTGCCAAGGATTTTCATACGTAGCCTGGTAAATGTCTCAATAGGTTCTGTTAATGACTACGCTGTTTAATTGGTCGTGCTTGAATTCTGATAACCATTACAATATGTGTGCTGTCATGTCAGGGGCTAATTGATTTTCCTGGAGGGCTATGGGCTATCCAGACTCATATAGCCCCCCCATACGTTTGATCAGTGATGCTGCTGGATGCCTGATAGTGCGGGTCCGTGCTGGGAGCAGGGGCCCGGGTGAAAGCCTGTGCAC
Source organism: Trinectes maculatus (assembly GCA_016785345.1). Taxonomy (NCBI): domain Eukaryota; kingdom Metazoa; phylum Chordata; class Actinopteri; order Pleuronectiformes; family Achiridae; genus Trinectes; species Trinectes maculatus. The sequence continues at coordinate 202,880 of JAFBJQ010002883.1, forward strand.
TGGGACGCGCACAGAGGACGGAGAGGTAGAGGCTGAAATTATGTGACAGGAATAATATGGTGAAGAATAAGCAGTGACCGTCATCTGTGGTTCGCTTGCGTCAGGGTGTGTGTGTGTGTGTGTGTGTGTGGGTCTGGAGAGGAGAGGAGAGGAAGACAAAAAAAAAGGAAAAAAAGAAAAAGAACTCAGAGAGACAGAGAGACTCAAGAGAGAGACAGGAAGCCACACCTGTGTCAGGCCTGTTTTCACATGGACATGAAGACACCAAAACATTAGGACAGACAGAGAGACAGAGAGACAGACAGATAGACAGATTAGTTTTAAATGTGCTGTGCTGTCACCACTCAACATATAAGTCCTTTCCCTTCCTGTTGACATAAGGATGCACAGCCGACTGCTGACTCGTCCACTTGGCTGATTGGAAAAAGGGGCTTGTTGACTGCGTTTCTTCTTGTTGAGGAGAGATGCTCGTCCAGCCAAGCAGAATTTAACAGGAGGGATCCCAGTGGTCTATCTGGAGTCAGTATTGATCTCCAACTGTACAGGGGCCATTGGGGCCCCGGCGATAAACAATGCATGGGATGGATGAAGATGAACCTCTGCTGGGGCTCTGAACAAGTTGTGTTTTCCACATCCTATTCCAATTTGTCAAACGCTATTGGCCTAGATTGTCCCGTCTTGCCCGTGTGAAGCTCCAGACGCTGTGAGAAGCAGCAGAATTCCCAGCCTTCTTGCAGGGAAATGACACGTCGTTTCCCCTCACGCTCCCCTGCTTTGATTAACTTATTACCGAGGGCGTGACGAGCGAGCATCGCAGCATTGCACAGGTTTGTTATGAAATCACAAACTCGTCCGCACAAGTCTGGCCTGAGTCCGTTATGGGCAGGCTTTTTTTTTTTTTTGGATATGGTTTGACCTCTCTCGCGTCGTTTTCAAAGCACGCACACACTCACACACACACACACACACACATGCGTGTAACTTGGCTCCAGCACTGCTCCTCTGTGAGGCAGGCGTACATTGTGTGCAGGGCGAGAGGAGGGCTTTGATGTAATCAATATCAGATTTCAGCAGTTTCACTGTGAGCTCTCGTCCTGACTGGCAGCCTGCACTGACTTCTTCCTGCTTATGCAATCCCACTCCTCTCTCCCAACCTCATCCATCCCTTTTCCCTTTGTACCTACACTCTGCCCGTTACTCTTCATCTGTCTGTCGATCTCCTTTACGCCATTCCGTCGCCTTGTTCCCATTTTTCCTCCTCCTCCTCCTCCCCTCGTTTTCACCTCTGCCTTCATCTTTCCCCCCGTCATAATCATCTCTGTGATTGCTCTTCCTTTCACAGGCGGCGGTGTTTTTCTCTGCTGCCTCCTTGTCTGACTCGCTGATGCTAGATTATTGCTGTATGATTACTGCAACCATACCATCAGGATCATTATTGCGTTTCGCGTGGCAGTGCTCAACAGTGTGTGAGCAGGTCGAGATGCTTTATCCAATTTAGATCTCATTAAGACTTGAGAGGAAACATCCCCCATGCAAGTCTCACATCTCAGCCGTTTTTTTCTGTTTTTTTTTTTGTTTGTCTTGTTATTACTGCAGTGTCACTCCGACGAACATCATCATCACCACTACCGTGTTTGCCCGCTCATCACCACACTGCCTTCATATCATCCCTTTTGAAAAATTTGAGGAGTTTTGATTTGCAGCGACGGCGCTCTCTCCACTGTCATTATCACAATAATGATTATGACAGGACTGGATGGCTGCTGATAACCTAGCATATTCTGCTGATTTACAATATCGGCTGTTTTGTGCCTCATCCATCTGTTGTCTGATTGCCATTCATCCTATTAAATGGAGCAGCTCATTAGACAGAAGCATTATGAATCTGATTTGAATGTACCCATATTCATATTGCATACATTAAAACAACACATGCGTGACATTTCAGCTTCACTGGGCATTTGAGAACACAGATGAATATATTCATCACCCCTCCTCCAACCCCCCCCGCCCCTTACTTATCCAAAAAGCCACTCTGAAAATGATAAACTGTGATTCACAGGTGAACTAAGCCCACGTGTTTGCCTTTGTTTTGCATTTTCAATGTCAGTATTAGAATATCTAATTCACGGGCCCCATTTTAGCAGGCCAGAGATGTTTCCAATTTTTTGTTGTTGCAAAATCTGGATTTTTTGTCTTATAGTTTAAACCTCTTCCATAATGTTTAGCACGGTTAAGATCCTATAATTGCATACTGTGGCACAATCCGGTTGGGACAATCGTCATTACTCCAGTGTAACTCCTAAACCCATATTTTCTGATTTAAACAGGTAACTGGTTGTAATAATATTGTTGTCGGTTTTAATGTTGTGGTTGATCGGTGCGTGTCTGTGGCCTTTTCTGAAAGAGTTCATTCTGACGCATTAGTAGCACAGCCACATTAAAACCAGTCACCTGTTTTAATGTTGTGGCTGTTCGCTGCATAATCAATCCAATTCATCTTGAAGTGACTTTTGCTGTTGCCTCCCTGACTACCCTCTTGTGTGTGTGCGTGTGTGCGTGTGTTTGTGTGCGTGTGGTGGGTATTGCCATGCAGTGCAGTGAAGGGCTGATGTCGGGCTGCAGCCCCACGGTGCTGAGCTGAGAAGGAGAAGCAGGAGGATGCAGTGCGTCACTCTTGCAGTGGCCCTGGGGTGTGTGTGTCTGTCCTGGGCGTCACACACCCCCACCCCTACCCCCACCTCCACACACACCCCTCTCGTGGACAACTCGGAGGAGGAAGTGGACGAGCCGTGCTTCGAGCCGTGCACTTGCGAGGTCAAAGAAGGCGTGCTGCACGTGCACTGTGATGGGCGGGGCTTCACCAACGTCAGCCAGGTATCAGGCTTATGGAACTGCACTGCACGTTATTGCATTTACCTCATCGAGATACCTTATCTCCAAGTCTAATATCCCATCTTTCATTTAGCGTATGGGTGTTCTTATCTGTCGCGCTCATAACATTAATAAGATAACTCGTCAGACCTCTAATTAATCACTCAGGTGTCACAGTCGTGGGTCCGCCCTTTCAAACTCAACCTCCAGAGGAACTCGCTACGGCGTCTCTATAGCAACGGGTTTCAGCACCTTGGCAACGCAGTGTCGATAAACCTCGGCAACAATGCACTCCAGGACATCCGAGTGGGAGCTTTTAATGGGCTGGCCAAACTTAGACGCCTGTATCTCCACGAGAACAAGCTGGAGGTCTTCAGGAATGACACCTTTGCCGGCTTAGAAGCTCTGGAATATCTCCAGGTTGGTTTGAGACGGGAAACCATGTTGACGTTTCCGTGATAATAATTCTAACAGGATAACTTGTGCAGGACTATAATAGGTAGCAGTGACAGACATAGTCAACGTTCAGCAGGTGGTCCGAGGGAAAGAAGCTTCTGCTTCCCTTTTTCTATTTTTCAGCTGCCGCAATCACATGTTCGTCACAATTTCTTTCTTTCCGACCCTCAGGCCGACTACAACGTGATCAAACGCATCGACAGCGGTGCTCTGAGGTTCCTTTACAAGCTCCGGGTTCTCATCCTCAATGACAACCTGATCCCCGTCTTGCCCGCTCATCTTTTCAGGTTAGACTGATCTATAGAAACATGTGGTCTGTTCTGCTGTTGAATTAGTGTTTCTGTGGCTTATTATTTCATATCATAAAAGATGAATCCTCAGATAAGAAACTTTTTTTTTCTCAGCAATGGAATAGGTGTGAATCCACGTTTTTCTCTTACGATCGCATTGTCTTTTCATCAAATGTTACTATCTCCCTCCTCCCGCACCAGATCTGTGTCGCTGACTCATCTGGACCTGCGGGGAAACCGTCTGAAGAGCCTGGCATATGCTGGGACCCTGGAGTACGTCGGCCGCTCCCTGATGGAGCTACAGCTGGAGGAGAATCCTTGGAACTGTGGCTGTGAGGCAGTGCAATTGCAGCAGTGGTTGGGTCAGATCCCCTACACGGCCGTTGTTGGGGATGTTACTTGTGAATATCCCTTCCATCTTCATGGCAAGGACCTGAGGGAAATTCCGCGAAAGGAGCTGTGTGCTGACTTGCCAGATAAGGAGCTACAAGGGGAGGGGGGCAGTTCATCTGCAGGATCCCAGCCTCAACATTTTCCTCCGGTTTCTAAACCCAACTCCCACCCCGGGCGAGTCAGGCCGACTAAACCCTCGTCGATGGTGCACGGCTCTCGCCAGAACACTCATACTTCCTCCACTGCATCGTCCTCTTCCTCTGTGGAGCGGAAAGACAGAGAGAGGCACCTGAGGCCGACTAAAAGGCCAAGACCCTCTAGAATATCCCCTACACCTCGCAGCTTGATGCCTAATCCCCCCGTGGCCGGCTACCAAACACGGCCCCCCATCCCTATCATCTGTCCCCTGGGCTGCACCTGCAACCTGCACATCACCGACCTTGGCCTGACTGTCAACTGCAAGGAGAACGGATTCCTCAACGTGTCCCAGCTCACCCCTCGGCCACTCAACGGTCGCAAGCTCTACCTGAGTGGAAATTTAATCCAGAGGATCTATCGTACGGACTTCTGGAACTTCTCCAGTCTTGACCTGCTCCACCTGGGGAACAACCGCATCTCCTACCTCCAGGAGGGGGCCTTCTCTAGCCTGACAAGCCTGAGGACCCTCTACCTGAATGGGAACAACCTGGAGAGGCTCAGTCCCCATGTTTTCCTGGGCCTGCAGAATCTAAGGTAGGATGAGTATTTTGTTGTTTGTTTGTTTTTTTGCTTTTGGATCACTCACAACCTTTCATGCACTTCACCTTCACACACACGCTCCACTTCACTCTAATTCATACACTAAAAAACACCTGGCATCTCAGGAATTTGGATGTTTGTTTATAAGTATGTAGAAACTAATTTCACTGTCATTTCCACCGGCATAGCACCGAGCAGAACATTTTTTTTGATTACCATTACGCATTATGAGCTTGACTGATATGAAAGGTGCCCATTCTCTTGCAGGTTCGTCATCTGTTAGTCACACTGCTTGATTCAGCTGGAGTGAAGTGTGAGCCTGGTATGAGTGACAACATGAAAATGAATATATATTTTTTTTGCATTTGGGTACAGAGGTGTTGATAAAGCAGAGAGACGTCTGGATGATGCCAGGAATTTTCATTTGCATTTTGGAAAAAGGCTCCTTATAAAAAAAAACTAATCATCACAATGATGCAAATGTATCCTAGTCAGATTAAGCTGACAAGGATAATCCCTTTTTCCAAATAATGCACACAGTGAATATTTACAGTCAGTAATTGTATTCAGTCAGTGATTCTAATATTAATGGCAGGTAAACTTTCATGCAATGTCACAGGAAAAATTGGGTTTGCTGTCAAAGTTAGAGCATCTTTCACGCTTGTGGCTTTTAGCTCCGTTTTCTCAAGCTAAGGTACAGGAAATCCAGAGACCTGTTAATTTGACGAGTGATCAATAATAAAGATCCTCTCAGGACGGAAAAAGTTTTTCCGTTTAACCTCTCGTTAGCCTTTATTAGTGACTCTGGGCAAGTGAGCCGCCGCTGATTTCTATTATTGAAAACCACTTTAAAAATTCAAAGTATCTTGAATTTAACATGACGAGCAGGCATGCCAAGGCAAGCGTGAGTAGTCATCAGTGTGAAATTACACAATATCATTTGATACTTCTCATTTAATCATGTGTGAACGGGGAAGGTGCAGATTATATCAAATTTCGGTTATCGGCGGATGTAATTACCATGCTGTGTTGCAGGAGAGGTAAATTATCCACAGAATACATCAAAATGAAATGGTTGAAAATGTCATACTGTGCTGGAATCGCCAGTCAGAAATAATATTTTGTCCCAAGCCAAACAAAGACATGAACAGGTGATTTTACTGACTCGCCGCAATGTTACTAAATTTGCTGCAAGATAAATACTGAGATTCAGTAATTATACATTTCAACATAAGCACCTCCCATTTATTGTCCACAGTCTGCCTTCAGCTTATATGTAAACCATGTCACACTGTGCTCTCCTGTATGTTAGGTACCTGTATTTTGAGTACAATGAGATCCATGAAGTCGATCCAGGGACGTTCGACTCCATGCCGTCCCTCCAGCTTCTGTTCCTCAACGCCAACCTGCTGCGGAGCCTCCCTCTTGGTGTGTTTTCAGGAGTTAGCCTGGCTCGCCTCAATCTGAGAAACAATCACCTTTTGCAGCTTCCCATGGAGGGTGTGCTGGAGCACCTGACTGGACTGGTACAGGTGGGTGCAAGCCTAAAAACTGGAATACAACAGTAACTGAGTTTGTGCAAAAGTTACCCCCTTTTTTTGGGGGGGGCGTAAGGAAGTCGCTCAAAGGGGTCACTCCCTCTTATTCAGCAAACACATTATATTATTACGGCGTGGTGTAATAAACAAAACAAGCGGAAGTCTCAAATAGAGACAAACTCACATTGAAAACTTCTGGCAGCCACCGCTCTCCCGGTCTCTGGCACAGCTGCCGATTTCTCCATCATCTGGTGTTTGGAGAGCTCTGCTGTGGCCTGTGGGACTGTGGCTGTGCCTCAGGTAGTCTAAGTGGAAGATTGCAATTGTCATGATTTGCATAAGTGGCCTTAATAAATCATCAGCTAAGCTGGAGAAAGCTGAACCCTTCCGGTTTTTGAGCCGACTCCGGCTGCACGGCGCGCATTAAACTCACCGTCTGGGTTTGGCCTCCCTCCTTTACGGAAACGTGCAAGGGTGCATTAAGGTCTTGTGCTGTTGCGGCTCACGCGCCTGATGTCCATCAGCAGTAAAGCATTCACTAGATGGAAAAAGAGTGTAGGCCACATTCATAAAGCCCAGCAGTATCCCTATTGCTGTGCTCGGAATCTGTGGCACAGTAATTGAATTAATTCCTTTACCAGGGTTGTTATTACCCTGAGAAAGCCACATTAGCGCTGCCTGTGGACTGCAGGAAATAATGTGACATTGATATCACCTGTTGACTTACTGCTGGCCTGTTTTTGAAGCTGGGTAAGTGGGATTTCTGGGCGCCGGCGTGTGTTTTCGGAGCCAGTGTTTGCACAGTAAAATCAAAGCATTACACAAATGGAAGCAGTGTGAAGCCCACTGCCGCTGTGGAAGTCAGTCCATTTTGATATTCATAAAGCAGCAGCACGTATAGGCTTAGAGTTACTGTCACAATCAAGGACAGGATTATTTATGCAGTCAAATATATTTTTACACAATACTTGATAGGATATTTTACTGCATGGCAAACAGAAGACCTCCACAGGGGTTCTGGGGATTTGGAGTGTGACCAGTCCTCTGGCAAACATACAAATATGCCGTCTTCTTTTAGGACTGACAATGGGCAATTGTGCTATTGACGATCTGTCTCTGTATTTCTGATGTAGCATTTAATGCCAACAAAGCTAGAGAGAAGATAAAAGGGGGCTATTTTGTGTTACAGCTGGAGAAGTTACTGTGTGATATTAATAACCACTTCCGTTCAGTTAACTGCAGAGGTGGATGACTTAGTGTTACATAATTAGTATTACATTTATTATGACTGTATACTTTCAGTAATGTATGGTATGATATGTAATAAATATTGGATTGTAAGTTGTAAGGTTAGTGTTTAGAAAATCTACAAAACACCAATGTCTAGTAAGAGATGCCTGTTTCTTAGTGGCCTCAGTCGTTCAGAAACACTCTTACCATTCCTACGTCTTTCTTCTCACCGACGCAAAACACAATCCGCCGGACAGAACCGGTTCATGCTCTTTCTAAAAGGGGTTGTCGAAGTCACTCAAGGAAATATGGGAAAATCGCTATCTGGGGTAGAAGTTGACGGGGCCATGTAAAAAGGAGTGTGAGTACACTATGAAAGTAAATTATGGCACTTAAAAAAAATAAAATAAAATTCCAGGAATTCACTGCTCGGCAACACAGGCTGATACGCGATAACTGTGCAAGAGGATCCATGAGTGAATTTGCTTTCATGCATTTCTCTCCCTTCCTTCATTTCGCACATATACTGTTGCCATGAAGACAGGAAGACTCAGTATTGCGCACACTGCAGATTCTTTTTTCCTTTTTCTTATGTGTGCTATTCAAAAGACATGCATCAGTATGGAGAACATAGCAAGCCGACGCTCACTTGCATTTCCTCACCCGAGACTTCAGCAAAATCCCTGCACTACAACTCCCAAAAATCTGACTTTATTTCTCTGAGCAAACTGGAAACAAGGCGCTGACTGACGGGATGCTGCTGTTTTGGCCAAGCGATCAATGACACAAAGCGCCTGAATTTCTCCCTCGCGATGTGATCTTCTTTATAGCTCCCAAGTAAAATTTGAAAATTATTGCTTTATCTTTAATCACTGTCATAATGATAAAAAACCCCACAAGAGCTAATTTACTCCACTTCGGCTAAAGTGTGGCAGTTTCCAAACTGGAGTCATTATTTTAGTCGGAGCGAATATAATTACAGGGGATTGTCTTTTATGAATTTCTCTCTGAATGTGCGGCATCAAACGTGTAAAAGTGTTGCTCTCAGATCTACAACATTTGAAAAGCGGTGATTCTTCTCAAACGCTCGTTGTAGAAACAATGACGGTTTCATGTGCTTGCGTTAACACCTGTCGGCTGGGTCTCTCATTTCCCTTCTCAGCACAGCTTTGATTGACGGGTCGACAGCAAATCACACGCTGAGTGGCCAGGCGTGTCAATTTTAAACTGTGTCGGACATGAACAGGTGCGCACAAAAGACAAGGAGGTGGAGTCCAGGGCGTTTCTGCGTTACAGCAGACAATGGAATCAAAAGCCTCAATTTCAAGGTGTAAGAGTGTAGCTGTAGAAGATCGACGCGGTTCAATGTCGGCTTGTTTATTAACGTCCACTCAGATCCAGATTACAGCCCAGACGGGTCACAATAATACAGACCCGTGCAAAGCTGCGCGTTTTTCACTCCACCGTTAATGCGATGAAAGTGTTGAAACTGAGTTAGGACTGCGGTCGAGTGTCATTTCCCCCCCCCCCCCCCCCGCCCTTGCAATTATGTCATTATTGAAGCCAGCGCAGAAACGCACACTGGGATGACTTCAATAAAGTTCCAGTGGGCATCCCGTCGTTCAGCGTGATGCACGGAGAAGCATCCTGCAGCAGTAACGCTGAGTCATCGTGAAAGGCATTCATCAATCTCTGCAGGCCAGGGAGAGCGTCTAACATCACACGCTGAGTGGCCAGGCGTGTCAATTGTAAACTGTGTCGGACATGAACAGGTGCGCACAAAAGACAAGGAGGTGGAGTCCAAGGCTTTTCCAGACAATGGAATCAAAAGCCTCAATTTCAAGGTGTAAGAGTGTAGCTGTAGAAGATCGACGCGGTTCAACGTCGGCTTGTTTATTAACGTCCACTCAGATCCAGATTACAGCCCAGACGGGTCACAACAATACAGACCCGTGCAAAGCTGCGCGGTTTTCACTCCACCGTTAATGCGATGAAAGTGTTGAAACTGAGTTAGGACTGCGGCCGAGTGTCATTTCCACCACCCCCCCGCCCTTGCAATTATGTCATTATTGAAGCCAGCGCAGAAACGCACACTGGGATGACTTCAATAAAGTTCCAGTGGGCATCCCGTCGTTCAGCGTGATGCACGGAGAAGCATCCTGCAGCAGTAACGCTGAGTCATCGTGAAAGGCATTCATCAATCTCTGCAGGCCAGGGAGAGCGTCTAACCGAATTAGCATGACAGCATTTGTGCAGGCTTGTTGGAAGTGTGACAAAGAGGAGATCGTCTTTTCGCTGCCAATGCGACTGCTAAAGATATGGAATAGATCAATTCTGCAGACAATACGATGGGATGTTAGTGATTCCCTTTGTGGATAATCTGCTTTAGCCCTTTCCCAACGTGTGGCAAAGTGAATATCTGAGTTTGTTTTGGGACATGCGATCAATAGCTGGCAGGAGAAAACGGATTTACACGTGCACCTATTGGATTACGGCACAAGGCGGAGTTGCATCACATCCTGTCTATTGTCAAAAACAACAGAATGGAACGCGCTCGCATGCTCGTCGCACGCAAAACCTGTGAGCTTTGTGAATTAGCACTTAGCCGCACTCCGAGTGGTCTGTGCAATAAAGTGAAACAATCCTATAACCTGCCGTAGTGCATGTGTGAGCAGCTTCTGAAGAGGGCACTTGTGGGTGGCACGAGTTGAATTGGAAGCAGCTCACATCGCCGAATGCTATGGAAAATATATCATGCCGGTGCACATCCATTCAGTTAATGCAACCACTTCAGTGTTCTGATGACCCTATAATGACGTTATTACATTAATCACTGCTATTCAACCCGTGCATAGTTGGAAAAAAAAAACATTCAGAGACGAACCATCGTTGAGAGCTGTATTCTATTATGCAAATGCTTAAAAACTCATTTTCCATATAATCTTGCTGCCGAGAGGCAAAGGTAGCAGAGGAAACATCATTCGTCTCGTTGTCATTTTATTAGAGCGCTGGCTACTGGCTTATTCTTCAACACAACACACATTTACAGTCTCGGAAATAAATCACACGGAAGGTGGAAAAATTCTCTATTTATGTTTACATTTCACAAAGTGATTTATGAATTTGCATTGCATGGCGGAGCGCTAATTAGCAGCGCTTTTACACAATGACAAGCCGCTGTGGTGTTATGTGTTCCTCCAGGTGGACCTGCAGCAGAACCCGTGGGAGTGCAATTGTGAAGCAGCTCCACTGAAGCGTTGGCTGGAGGGGCTCAGCGCGGTGGTGGTGGTGGGGGAGGTGGTTTGCCATTCTCCTGAGAAGACCAAAGGAGTAGATCTGCGCTCCCTCTCCATGGAGCTGCTCTGCCCTGAGCTGGAGCCCCAGGAGGAGCAAACGCAGGAGGAGCAGACGGCCACCTCTCCAGCTGCAGATGGAGGTGTATCAGTCGGCTACCCCGGCTCAGGGCTGGGCCCTCTGATCCCTCCGGGGAAGGATTCAATCCCTCTGTCGGTGTTAGTGCTCAGCCTGCTGGTGTTATTTGTCTCTGCGTTCTTTGCGGCAGCGGCACTAATCGCCTACGCCCTGAGGAGAAGGGACAAGCTGCCGTTCCGTCGCCAGGGAGAGGTGGATTTGGCCGGCATCCAGATGGAGTGTGGAATCTTCACCGAGCAGACGCACCACCATCACCACCATCACCACGGCCTCCCGGAGACGCCGCCTCTACCGCCACCAGAACACAATCACGTCTATGACACCATCCTGCCCCCAGAGGCTGCGTCGAAAGGTGCTGACCCCACTGTGGCTTCGCACATGTGTAGCAACCCCATCTACAAAGAGGAGCAGGACGCTGTGGTGAAACAGCGGCCGCGGCAACAACAGACACTTCCGGGCTCCAAAGAGGACGAGGTGGGATACTGCTCTGCAGCGGAGAAGGAGAGGGATTGGTCACTGGAGGTGTCCTCTTCACCCATCAACACTGTCACAGGCGCCATGGGACCCCTCGCCGGCCTTCACGGGAATGGCATCCTCTGCCCCACCATGATAGACAGCCAAGGCCCCACCCCTAAAGTCGAACTGGTGGACTGCCTTTTCAGGCTGCCCACCCCGGAGTTCAGAGACCTGCCCGACCGGTACGCGAGGCCACCGCCCCGCTACCCCCATCCTCAAGACTCTAAACAGGACACCAGACCCGAACAAATGCTGGTGGTCACCACCGTCAGCTCCAAAGCGGCTGGTGGTAACAGCAGCCAGGGCGAGCAAGGTGCAGGAGCCCGACTGAGGACCACGCCAGACTACATGGAGGTGCTGGACCGCTCTTACCAGTTCTAACAAGCCCCCTCCTCCTCCTCTTACTCCCTGTTACCCCTCTTCTCTCGACTCCTCATCATCGCCCCCCCTGAGTGATGAATCATCCAGTAACAATGACTCCTGTACAGAGGCTGGCATGACTTTCCGAGGGGCCTGAGGGGGAGCAGGACTACACTACACACCATGTTTATTCCTGGATAACGAGCTGAGGTCAGTTTTTCTATTCCCCCCCACTACTAGCGTTTCGGTTTGGCAGGGATTTGCTGATCCCAGATCTCTCTGCCTAGAGGCGAAACCTCAGCTGCAGCTACTAGAGTACTTTTTTCCTCCATGACACCACACAGTCATAAAGAACCGTGGCTCTGTTTTTCGACACGGTGCCACAGTGAGCAGCAGACAGCGTGGTGGTGGTGGGCGTTCACGTTCATACTATCACTCTCCAAAGACCTGCGCCGAGGTGAAACACACCAGGTCTTTGCATCATCAAACACGGAGTCGCAAAACCGTGACAGTCTGAAGGTGTGGAGCGAGCTGGGCCGACACGCGATGGAGAGACGACGGAGACAAAGCGAGACGGAGAGGAAGTTACAGGAAAAAAAATAGCCAAGTGCCTTAGCAACGAACAGCCAGCAGTGTGGTTAATGCTTATTTTTCTATGAATACAGATCTATTTATCTAAACAAAGAGGTTTGACTACCAACGGGTGGGACACTGATGGACGACTGAAACGAAAACCAATCAAAGCCGCCGAATAATTGCATTCCCCGGACGAGCCAAAAATAATAATATACCCAAGTCAATATTGGAATCGTTTGTATGCAGTTCAGTTCATTTTCATCTCATCCAGTTAACTTAATTTGCTTATCCGGCTGAATTTTTACTCGGACAGATGAGGGACATATCAGTGAATAGCTTTCCGCTGAGCGAAATTATATAAAAGAAACAAAGCTCCTGGAAATGATAGAGAGATTAATTTTTTTTTTGAACGCAAGAGGAAAAAAACAAAGGAAGGACTACAAACAGAGAGACATTGTGGCCATGGATGCATTCTGAATTTCTCAATCAGCTAGACTTCATGGGACCTCTGCTCCACGTTTTCTTTTATCGACTCGAGGCATCAAGGTTACCGTATTGATTTTGATGTATTTCTCAGAGGAAAATTGAATGGCAAAAAAAGGACACACACAAAAAAAACAGGACATGAAGGCATTTTTTTGTCAACAACAAAAAAAAAAGAGACAGACACTCCACTTATTGATTATCTTTTACGGAGGTACCTTTTTATGCTTTTATCTCCTACCAATAGTAGAGGCAGTTGTGAATATATTTATTCTTAGTTTTTGCGTGTTGAAGCTCTCCTGTAAGGGATCATGTTATATTAATGTATAGGATGATTCTGCATCTGGTTCAGCCTTCTTACCGCCGACCCACAAAATACAATAAAGGGTGCTACATAAAAATAAAAAAAAAACTTGCAATGGCAGCTATGTGATACACATACACACACACACACACACACACACACACACATATGCATGCCCTGACCCGCATAAATGCAAACTCACTCTTTCTTTCTCCATTGCGTTAATGGTGCGTGACAGAAACAGCTGGAGGTGGGTTAAGCCTGTAAGCTTGTCCACGCCGCGTGTTGGAGCGATCAGATGAGAGTTGAGCAACGCTGAGCGCCTGCAGGGTTCCTCACACACTGAAGGCTAGAGATAGAAGCTAATAGTGTGACATCTACCACATTAATGGTATAAAATCAATACGGTCTCTCTGTGAGATAAGGACATGGAGGGCCGGTGGCCCCAGGGGCCAAGGTTGGGAATTGCTCCATCTCGTCCCAGTTCTGTTTCTTTCTTAATGAGCTTCTCCATTTTCGTTGCTCCGCTCGACTTTCATTTCTCCATCTGATTTCTCCTCATCTTTATTCCCCTCCACCCCTCTTTCTCCTTTCTCTCTCCTCTACCTTCCCATCCCTCGCTTCCCTTCCCAGCGTCAAAGGATGGACACGTACAGATGCTGTTCTATATGCTGCTCAGCACACAGGTAGCTCGCACTGAGGTGTGTCTGCGTCTGTGTGTGTGTTTGTGTGTGCGTGTGTGTGTGTGTGTTTGTGTGTGTGTGTGCGTGCGTGCGTGTGCGTGCGTGTGTGCGTGCGTGTGTATTCTGGCGGGTGTGACTTTGTTTGTCGTAGTGTGCATGTGTGTGCGTGTGTGTGTGTGCGTGTGTGTGTGCGTGTGTGTGTGTGCGTGTGTCCGTGTGTGTGTGTGTGTGTGTGTGACTATCTGACAGCTTTGCCACGGTTCATGTGTTTGGGTCCTGTCAGAGCTGTCCTGTCACTGTGTGGAAAAAAAAAATCATTCATTTCCCAGAGTTGAGGATGAAAGAGTCTTTAGACTTCAAACGCCTGTGGACCTCTGTGGCTTAGATTGCCTCTCGCGCTTCCTCCACCGCTGTGTCACACATTCCGTCAACAAAAAAAAAGAAAGAAAAAAAAGAAAGAAAAAATAGAAAGAGAAAAACACAGTGCTGCTGTGGCGCTGGTTAAGTAGAGATGGCAGAGACATGGTGAGGAGCTGGACAATCCTCCGCTCTCACCCACAGACAAACGCTGGTTCTCAGTGGGCAACATCAGCAAGGGATGACAGACACAGAGGGAGAACGAGAGGGAACAAATGAGAGAGGGGGACGACAGAGGATGGGAGGAGATGAAAAGAGGAGGGGGAAGATCAGCACACGTGTGTTCTGAGTCAGGAGGCCGCTAGAGGACTATGTTCAACTTGATACTTCTGGCAGTGAGACAGCTAATGAAAGAGTAGCTACAGTAAACATGCAGAACACACGCAGGTCTTATTTTCTATTGGCGTGTCCAAACATTTCTGTCCACCTTTGCTTTTTGTCAGTTCTCCAGCACACAACCTCTCCCATGTTAAACGATCACAAGACAATGATTCACTTGTCTCCAGCTGTAATTAGATAATTGGATAAATACAGTGCACATATTTGCTGTCTCAGTGTAGCGCCGTGCTGGATAAGTCGACGTGTCATTGTATTAGGTGTGTATTAGGTGTCCGTGTCACTCGGCTGTAAGCTGAGGCCGGTTGATGCTGAAACCATCACATGACTCCTGCACATTTTGACTTTATGTGACTTGTAACATCTTTGTGCGAACAATCAGATGCAGACAAGACGAAGTAAACTGATGGCAGGATGGGTGAAACTAACTATTTGCTGGAGCTGCACGGAAAACTGGAGCCTGGATATCAGCGTCTGCCTGAAACAGCTACAAGACGGTGGTGATCGCTCCATAAATTCTGATTTGCAACCGTGTCTCCCCGCTGCTCCGACTTTGTTTCCTCTCCTGTCAGGAGCGAGGTGGGAACGGAGGATTAGAGCTTACCTCAGCAGGAGAATGCCTGGTGGCTGCTATTGCACAACCCCAATCACCTCCTAAATACCCCAGCTGGTGGTTTTAGTGTGGAGAGGCAGTGGGCCACACAACTGTCGACTTTGCACTTCATTTATGATAAACCTAAGTCAGCCTTAATCTACGCCTGTCGCCGTGTGTCGAACCAGTGTTTGGAACAACATGTTTATCTGGTGGGGATGGAGCCGAGGGATGGCATCCGTTCACTGAGATAACCCAGAATAACTTCCCTCCCTCCTGGTAGTGCGCGCAAACCACGTTTTGTGCGTCTGGATGCAGGGATGTAACAGTGATTTATGGGTGCTGTGCACAGAGAGGAATTCTGGGGCCCTGGCTTGAGTTTTTACATCACCAGAGTTCTTGCATCACACACCTAAATCCACCCAGCCGCGAGGCAGAGTTCACATTCTGCACAAACACACTCCCGGTTTACCCTGATGACACTATTGCTGAGATTACACAAGTGGTGGAAACACATGACTGCTTGATATCAAAGGATAAACCAAAGATATGAAAATGCAGGTGACGCGTTCAACGACTGATAAGTTAGAAAGACCCAGAAAATCTCAAACGGTCGTTCTATATTTTCTTCCTCGGAAAAATAACGAGGTTATTAAAACAAAGAAATACAATGCTTGTCTGTACGAACGTCATAAATCATGGATGGGATCAATTGGCAACACAATGCGCTGTAGCAAGGTCATGAAACATGCCTTTGTAAGTGCTGCTCATTACGGGCATGAAACATGAGGCTAACAAGGTAACGTACCGCATGACCTCTTTCAAACGATCTATTTTAAATTCATTGTAAATGCAAAAAAACAAACATGGTAAAAACACCAGTGTAAAGACTACTTTATTTATTTATTTTTATGAACGTTGCAAAATAAACAGAGAGGAAAAATGCTTTGATGGCGCAGTGCTACGCTAATGAGCATTATAGACAACGTAACATGAACTGCACGAGACAATATCCAAATAATTTAGCAGATTTCTATGAGATTTCATTCTTTTTAAGTCAGAAACCCATTCCATGTGCGATGCATTCAGGGAGACAATGGCGTATAGCTCTTGCCCGGTCCAGTGCTTCTTAATCAACCTATCATTCATAATGTGAGCGAATCGACTGTAAATATTGACAACAACAAGGGCTAGCTAGCACCAGGCATCTTTAAAGCTGCTCTAATCAATATTCTAACATACAAACAAACAATTAATCATATTGATGTGTTAGTTATAAGCGGTGGGATAGATATGACGTACAATTCAACTGGAATTTATGGCCATCACGGAAAAAAAAAGAAATTGCCCGTCTTTATTCCTGTGGGTTCTGCTTTGTCCCACGTGTCGTGATGCGTTGTGCGTTTTATTTTGTTTTTCGGTTTCGGTGATTTCCACTCATCCTTGTTTGTCAGAAGCCGGGGCCGTGTGAAACAGACGTGTGAAAATCTTGTTAAACACCACTTCAGTTCAGACAGTTTACACAGAGCCGCGGCTCATCCCGGGGAGCTGCTGTTTATTATGAGGAAAAGCAGCGTACGGGCGTTTTTGCGGAATGACAGCCGGCTGGGGCGCGCACGTGTCACTTCCTCAGCCGGGGAATGAATCAGATCTACTCTCAAGACCGCGTACCTCTCTCTCTCCAATGGAGGACTCATAAAAGAAAGCCTTACATGAAATCCATTATGCTTAATACCGTAAATCCATAATACCCACAGAGGTCTTAATCTCCATCCCATTCTTATATAAATTAGCTTCCTCCTTTCCAGCAAGCAGACACCAAATGCCCAGACCTGTGTGCAACTGAGTTGGATGGATTCACGACAGCTGCGAGGGACAGATATGACGTTTTCATGAGCCATTGAGTGGAATGTGTTTATTTGCTTTCTGGCGTAGAGTTGGGTTTCATATATCTGTTCATGGAGACTAGCAGGTTAGTGTCGTTGCGCACAAAGACAATAAAGTCGAACATTAACGAAATAGGTCTACGAGCACCTCTACAGCAGACTAATTAACATGTTGCATCCCGTTTGTTTGATCCGTACTGAAACAGTGGGAAACGGAGTAAAGATGACAGATTGCCTGGTTTATGGGTCACAATGTGCCAGGCACAGCAACGTCTGGCATTCTGCAGCTCATTGCTCAGAGCCATGAAACAGTCCAGCCCAGAACCCCATAACTCATATTCTGCATGGTTTTTGCATGAATTATATTGGGCCCTTTCATTGTCTGGAGTCCCAGCTTCATTCAAAATGATGCAACTATGCTAGGAAATTTTCATTTGAAATTTTTATTGTATCCCATATGTACTGTATGCGGTACCGTTTATTGCTAATAGCACTTCCTGTTTACTGTGCAGGCAGCAATCGCTGACTTTAATGCCAAAGAAAACATGGCAACCAGGGGCTAGGAAAGGATTTGTATGGACCTTTAGTGTCTCTATAGAGCCATAGCGCTACATGTGACCACAACACCTTCTAATAACTTCCTGTTATTACAATACTTGCATGCACGTGTCCCTTTCAACTCACACTCTTTCTTCCTTCCTCCTCTTTATTTCTCTTTTTTTAATTTAACATACAGATACTGGAGTGGCAACAATGGTGGCATCGGCAGGGGCCGAGTCCACCAGAATGCACTTTTTATTTCCAGGGGCACAAATGCAGGGAGGCTGAGATGGGGTTTTTTTTTTTTGGTCTCCAGTTTCTCTTTTTGTTTTGGGCATCTGTCAGGGGCCGTTTTCTCAAAAGTGGATACGGGAGTAGGATGAGTGAAATGCTCTAGTGTGTGTGTGTGTGTGTGTGACGGTGGATAACTGGGGGCGATGCACCGCAGTTTGGAACCAGGAAATAAAAACAACCTTCCAAAGAGAATAATGCAGCAGGAGGAGGAACCTACTTCCACTGAGGTCCCCTGGCATCGCTCGCTAGCTCGTGTGTGTTTGCATGTGCCTCCATCAGTGTTTGTGCATCCCAGTGTGTGCCGGTTATGTACACATGCTTGTCCTCCAGCACTAGAGAGAATCACACACACACACACACGCACACACACACACACACACACATAATTAGCGCCGGGCCCTCACAGTGGCATATTCCATAGATTCTTCCCAACATTTCCAAAGAACACAATGTTTTGCTTCTCTCACGCTCCACATTAATCAGGGGAAAGACTTTCACTGCTTTTTTCAGCACATTTTTAAATCCCCCCCCCCCCCCCCCCCCCCCCCCCCCCCCCCCCCCCCCCCCCCCCCCTCCCCCCCCCCCCACCCCCACTTATTCTCCCTTACTCCACTACCCCTCCCTCTCCTCTTAATCGCTCCTACTTTCAAAATCACCTACCTCTGTAATTATTTCCTCCCCCTGTCTCCCAATCTCCCTCTCCCCCTTTTTATTATTTCTGCCTCCCTCGCTGTCCTTCCCCCTTTGTTGCTTCTTATTTAATCTCACTTCATTTTTACTACCCCACCACCACCACCACCACCGCCGCTACTCCATCGCTTCCCCTTTTCCTTTCTCTCTCCTCTGTCTGTCTCCGTTAAATGGGAGCAGTGACCCCATTACGGAGCGCCGGTGCCATGGAGCGGCGGAGGAAGAGGAGGAGAGGGAAGGAGGAGCAGGAGGAGGAGAGGATGGGAGGATGGATTGTATTCCGCGCGTTTGAATGGGATGATTAATGAGCGTTGCCTGCACAGGGTGTTATCCCTGCTCCGGACCAGCAGGGACACCACTGGGTCACCTCTGGTCACAGTACATTCTGATACGCGCTATTCGCACTAAACACAACGGCACAACACACACACACCGCACACTCCCGTCACTGCTGACATTATCATTAACAGTGGTTGGACAATGGGGTCAGGGGCCACAACAGCAAACACCAGCCAGAAGTGAGGGAGTGTTCACAGTTCATGATGGGTGCGGGTGTTGTGTTGTGTTGTGTTGTGTTGTGTTGTGTTGTGAGTGCTGCTGCTCGAGCAGTTTCCCTCCTCAGGTTCCAAACTCTTCACTGACAAGTCACTTCAAAAAATAAAGTGTCATTGATTCGGTTTGATGACTTTATGCGTTATTCTAATGTGAAAGCTGGAAATTCTACTTCCTCTGTGTTTGCAGACTGCAGCAAAGCTCTGCGACAAAAGATTAGCGTCCTTATCGATTTGTCCTGTAAATTATTTCCCAATCAATGCGGCCGCCTGTTTAGACTATGGACGGTAAACGTTTCCTGTCATGTCTCGCTTTGGTAGCTCATAATCCCTCCTCTCTCTCTCTCTCTCAACACTGTGGTGGTGTAAAATCTATCACTCGTTCAATACTGTGGAAAATTAAAATCAGGCAGTCTTTTAAGATATAAGGCTGAAGAACGCACACATGCTATTTTAATACCAAATGTGCGTTTCAGCAACAGCAACACTCAACGTGTGCACATTTGCTGATCAGCATTGGTAATTAGCACAAGAAGAAACAGTAACATTCTCTCTCTTATCTAAATCAACCAGACAAACACACAACTGCCACGTCTTTTCACACATGTACTGTTTCCCATACAGTTGTCATAAACCTCATCGAAAGCAAATTATGGTTGAATCGTAACTGTGATATGTTTCGAGGAGGTTGGTCAATAGAGTTTTGAGGAGAGGAAAAAAAAAATTGTTACAATCTTTTCATGAGAACAACTTTATGGGCAACAGTGTACAACAATAAAATGGAGAAACCCAGCCTTGGTATGATTATCTTATGTGCATATACATTGTAGCACAGTCATATAGCTCATATATTATATAAGATGAAGTGTTTTGTGGGTAGTACAGTTTAGTGTCATTGTTGACATCACTATTAGAGATGAAGCTGTGTGTGGCTGATTGTTTCAGGGGGAGAGAAAAATTGGTTTATGGATTATCAAAATTGCCAGAAAAATATGTCTTTTAATTAACTAATAATTTGAAGAACTAATACATTGACTAATTGTTTCATTTAAGGGTGGGCTAATTAATAGCACACTGACTGTTAATGAGAAAACAGGAATTAAAGTGGTGCCTCTGTGTTTCTGGGAGGTGTAAATTTCTTGTAAATGTTTTTTTTCCGGAATCTGCTGTGTTTGTCCTCATTTTCTATTTCCCTCCTTCGCTCCCTCACACCACGGGACATTTCTCTTCAACCCCCCCCCCCACTGTTCCTGCCTCTGAAGTAACAGCGCTCGTACACTCCAGCCACATGTGGACAGTTGATGGCGAAATGAATTTTCCTCATTCCCACAATGATGAGACGCGATGGGAGACCCGGGCACTGCTGGTGTTGACTGCAGCAGCTTCAACCGCTGCAGTAAATCATTTCCTTGAAAAAAATAAAAAAAATTACTAAGTCATTGAGATCCCAGCCAAATGCTTCTCTGCTCTCTAGTCTGCTTTTTTTTTTCCATCTCACCAAAGCCCAGCTTCCATCGGCGGCGAACCTGTGTTATTTTTACTCTGTTTCTGCTTTATTGCCCATGCCTGCTGCTTCAGAGCTTTTTTTTCCCCTCCGTCTCTCATTTCAGCCTTACAGAAACACTGGACCGTGCAATCTCTCCGTCTGCCGCACTCTATTTACCTCACTCTCCTTTAGGTTGCACGTTTGAAATCGCTCCGTCACTCTGCCTCGCTCTGGATCAAACGGTGCATTAAAAAAAAAAGCTGAATTGGACACTGAGCATCAAGTTTGCACTTGAGTCCTTCCCCGATGTGTCCGGCCTTTCCTTTTCTGGCCAGGTTAATCCACTCCTTCAGTGGGTTGCTCAGTCCCAGGCTCATTTCCCAGAGAGCACTGCATTTAATATCGCCACTTGCATTGCCATTTGCACGTGTTTGTGCATAGAAATGATCCTAATGCCAGTGTGTGTTTGGAAAGCCATGATTAAGTGGAAGGAATAGCTGGAGACTTTTCACCTCGAGCAACATTTTCATTTTGCAGGGTCCTCTCTTCTGGCACGGCTTCATAAATTGTTGACCGCTGACATTTGCTGTCGCTGGAATGTGTTTATGTCCTTGTAGGTATTCACTGTGTCACTCAAACGGGCAGTTACCTCCTCGGAGGATTTATGGTATACGTGGGCCAGTGTACAACAATCTTCTGGCTTGGTGCAGCATGCGCCGTGTGTGGACAGAGCAAACATTCATATCAGGTTTGTATAATTGTTTGGGCTCATGACTGAACATGACTGTTGGAGAATATACAGTATCATGTGGTAGTAATGTACTGAAGTTGGCGTGTATATACACACACACACACACACACATATACACACACACACACACACACACACATATACATACATATATACATACATATATATATATATATATATGGGTTAGGGTTAGGGTTCAGATGTCCATTTATACCTATACCACTTATACACTGTTATCACAGCCAGTCAGGGACAATTAGGTTTCAGTGTCTTGCCAAAAAGGACACATCCCCCCACATGCATGGGGGAGCGTTCAAACAACGACCCTCTGCCTGAACTCCTGAGCCACCGTTTATCTTTAGTTGATTGATATTTGATTGATTGATACACACTCACTTGGCACAATTAACAGTATCAGCATAATGGTTTTTATGCTGTCTGACAATGAAGTGGATCACTACCTCTAAAACTGACACTTACATAACATCAACGAGCGGAGACCATCTCACGATGACATCGCACCAGCCATAACGCACGTCGACATTTTTGACATTCCAATCATTTTGATCTAAAAAACCCCCCACCGTAAACAACGTTTGTGACTGCATCCAGCACCGTTACGATGCTGTCGCGGTGACAAAATCTGTCCAAGATGTAAACAACTGCCAAAGGTAGTTCCTTGTAGAATTTTGTTTGTGTCATGGTGACACCTATAGACTCACAAATTGAAAACAACACCAGAAGTAGGAGTAAATATGAGTGACAAAACAGGAAAAACTGCGGCGACGTTAGCTCAAGGCCAGGTGGATGCTAACAGCTGAGAGCAAACTTTTTTTTTCCCCAGAGGCCTTTCAAATTGAATCCGCAGCCCACATTCTGTACAAAACTCATATAGGTTTTATGCAGCTCGTGGCCTTTGAAGTCCCTGAAGCCAAAGATTCTAACTTACATATGAATCCAGTGCAAGTCTGCCTGTAACCCACATCGCTTGTTAGGTACAGACGCAAAGGAACATATTGTGATGTATTATTGGGCTTAGGAAGACTGCAAATAAATAAATGAATAAATAAATAAATGATTTGCCTGTCAATCCACCTACAATGGACTGAAATACATTGTTCAAAACAGATAGATGCAATGAAAGGACAAGCGTGGTGTGGCTGCTACAACAAAAGGAATTTTATTCCCAACTGACAAATCCACCTTTAAACAGTCTGCTTTAATACAGTACATATATATATATGTAGCCAATCCAAATCTAGAATATCCACAATGATTAAACAACATGATTAAAATGCAAAGAATAGCAGGATATGTCTTTATCAAATTAATAGCAAAACTGAAGTGATGCTTATTAAATCTGTTTTTTTTTTGTTAGTTAGTTTGTTTGTTTGTTTGAATGTTTTTTGGCTGGGGTTTGTCAATGTTAAGATGATTATTTGGGGGGGGGGCTATAGCAGGGGAGCTGTAGGGATTGCATTGCCATTCTGTCGGTTTGGTCCTTATATTACTCTAATGACTTTCATGTGCTATTTTAACCTGAAAAAAAAAAAACAGTGTTCTCAAACACACATGCAAACAGATCCATCTATTGTCACCGGACCACTGCGACATTGTCGACAACGCAGGTCGCACATCTTCCCTTAAAAATATTACACTCACGTTTGTAGCAGTGCTGCTTCTTTTCATGGCAGTAGATATACACAGAAGTCTTCTGCTTACTTATCCTACACATACTCCCTGCTCCCTGCCCTGGAACTGCTGGCCAGCCTGAACATCCACCAGTGTCACGGTGGCTGCATCAGATGGGGGCCGTGCCGGAGCTGTGACCAGGAAGTGGAAAGAGCTGACGAGCAGCACCTGCACCTTGTTAACCTTTTTTTTCAGTCACTCAGTCAGCGTCAGCAGTTCGAGGAGCTCGTTAAGAGAGTCAATATCAGCTGTGTTTGAACAACACTGTGTGTTTATTATTATTATTATGGCCAGAGCAGAGCATCTGTTTGCATTACGACTCAGCAATCTTAAAGAGAAGAAGCGTCGTTGTAAATAACTGTAAATGTTATATTATCCTACCTTTCAGAATACAAAGAGTTCATACTTTAATGAAGGCATGTGCTGTTTGCAGCTGGCACCAGGCTGATCGTCATTACAGTCTGTCGTAAAAGCTGCTTAAATATCATAATCATAATATCATCATATCATGCCTCGTTTTTTAATGGAACTTATAAAACTTTTTACAACAGTCTGTGTCGATCTGCGTGACTTCAGCAATGAAGTCGTCAGTGATGGGGAAGAACGATTGGGGCGTTTTAGAATAGAGGATTTGGGTAAGGGGCAGTGGGGTGGGGGGGTGGGGGTGGGGTGATTTGAGAGGTAGATGTTTGAGAGAGGGGGAAGAAGGAGGTTTGGGGACAGAGGTAAAAGACGGCGACTGAAAGAGGCTGAGGGGAGATGAAGTCAAGTCTGCTCCCATCAGACTCTGACTGTACAGAGCAGTGAGTGGAGAGCCCTCAGGATTGTGTGTGTGTGTGTGTGTGTGTGTGTGTGTGTGCGTGTGTGTGTGTGTGTGTGTGTTACAGGAGGTTGCATATGTAACGTTTCGTGTATGTGTGTGTATCACGGCATGCTCTGTTAGCCGCCGATAACCCCACAGCAGAACTGTCACAGTCACAGTTCACTCATTGTGGAACGAGTCCTTTGTGTATGTGCGCGTGCACATGTACGAGTGTGTGTGTGTGTGTGTGTGTGTGTGTGTGTATGCAAATGTGACTCTGAGTTCGGGTCCATCTGCCTCTCTCTGCCTCAGCCTTGGCCTGTTGCTATATTATATATATGGCCATGATTCGAAGTGGCTCAGCAGCTGTGTGTGTGTGTGTGTGTGTGTGTGTGTGTGTGTGTGTGTGTGTGTGTGTGTGGTTGGGGGTGGGGGGTTGGGAGTTGGGGGGGGTGCTACAGATCAAGAGGAGACTTGGAGTGTGTCGCACAGCGAGCAGGAGTCTTGTGGCCATTACTCCTGCACAATAGGTGAGCAGCCAGCGCGGGGGCCAGGAGGGGCCTTGGTGGGCCGCCAGTGCACCAGAACAGACGATATACAATAAAAAGTTGGAAGTTGCTGCCATATTCACCAAGGGCTTCTCAAATCCGCGTGGTTACTTCACCTGAATGAAGAGAACGTCTCCTCGTATGCTCTGTACATGTTTCTCCTCAGCCTTTCCAATGAGTTTGATGACTCTGGGCAAGGAGCTACTCTGTACATGACATAATAAATACATTTAAAAAATAAAAATAAAAAAAATAAATGCACAGGCTGTCAGAGGTGCTCATTAAAATCACTTCTCTCCTCCCCGCTCGAGGGCAGATTTGACACAGTTTGCAATTTTTACATCGGCGAATCTTTAAAACGATAAATATTACGGGTTAGGTTTGACAGCGCCTGTTATTTTGACTGATTTACACTGGGGGGTTATGATCGCTATCATTCTACCAATGATAATGATATGGGCAAGCTGCATTCAAAATGTCTTTATGACTTTATGGCCACGTGACCCTTTAATATAGCTGTAACCTTTTATTACCCTGGGATACGGCCTATATGTTATCGTTAACACAGCCACATAAAACCAAGAAACACAATGGCTGTGTCCGAAATCGCCCCCTAACCCCTATATAGTGCACTATATAGTGACCACGCCATTTTGTAGTGGTGTCCGAATGCTTAGGGAGCATAGCATGTCCACTATATAGTGCACTCAATGGATCCCACTATTCACCGCGAAATGTAGTGAACATCCGATGGTCACTAACCGGACCAAGATATCCCATCATGCATTGCCAGAAATTCTCTGGGCTGTGCGGAAGTGAAAATGGCGGACGGACGGACGGGAGGGAAATATACATAAATATTATAAAATATAACAAAATAAAAAGTACAGGACAGTAATCAAAAGCCTCTAATTTAATAAAAATGCAGTGGTAAACAAACAAGTATTTTGTGAGACGACAATAATGTGGTACGTTTTAATTGTGCGACAGCGATGACGTAATTACAGTCCAGAACCACAGGATTATGGACTCGTTCAAGATAAACCATCACCTTCATGTTTCTCTGGATTAAGGACAAACGGGAAATAAGAAGCATTCAAGAGCTGCTAATAAGTCTGTGTGTTTGTGGGCATAAATTAATTAAGGTACTGTAGGTTTGGAGCAACATTTTATTGAAACTATGATCTGATCTTGCACTTTGAACGCCGCGCCAACAGCTGTCATTGCGTTTCCTGCATTGGGATTCAGCGACACTATCACTCTTGTCACGTATTAAAAAAATCATCTTCATTTCCGGAGCTGTCGTACTCTCCCGAGTTCCCCGGCTGGTTTACAGAGCATCCTAATGTTTGAAACAGTCCGCTGATTACCAAACAGCCTGACAGCCCAGCAGCGGCAGCCCAGCTGGAGGAGCCTGTCATGCTGCTCCACGTCTGCTCACAGCCCTGCTGGACTGATTGCCCAGGAACCATGAGGCATTTTCCAGTTGATCCACAGCTGTTCGAGGGTCAATTTGGCGGATCAACAGATGCAGGCCTTGTGTACATATGATTCTGTGGGTTTGAATCATGTTCCTGTTCTTCTACACCTTTTCCCTTCCACTACAAGTACTCGCTCATCAAATGAATTTGTCAATAAAGAAGGCAGCATTATGAGGGAGAAATTTGAATGCACTGTCATACTTACTGTCAGTCATTGTAGTTTTGACCAAAAAGAAAACGCGACTGCAGAATCACACTTTGTTTCCACTCTGTGTTTTCTACCTAGCTTCCTGATTGGTTTATATTCCTTTGTTTCACTTTCAAATGTTAATTTCAGGCTGCTGAGGGAGCTTAAAGTGCTTTACAGTCCAGAACCACAGGATTATGGACACGTTCAAGATAAACCATCACCTTCATTTTTCTCTGGATTAAGGACAAACGGGAAATAAGAAGCATTCAAGAGCTGCTAATAAGTCTGTGTGTTTGTGTGTTTGCACGTTTGTACGTTTTGAGCGACATTTTATTGAAAACATGATCTGATCTTGCACTTTGAACGCCGCGCCAACAGCTGTCATTGCGTTTCCTGCATTGGGATTTAGCGACACTATCACTCTTGTCACGTATTAAAAAAATCATCTTCATTTCCGGAGCTGTCGTACTCTCCCGAGTTCCCCGGCTGGTTTACAGAGCATCCTAATGTTTGAAACAGTCCGCTGATTACCAAACAGCCTGACAGCCCAGCGGCGGCAGCCCAGCTGGAGGAGCCTGTCATGCTGCTCCACGTCTGCTCACAGCCCTGCTGGACTGATTGCCCAGGAACCATGAGGCATTTTCCAGTTGATCCACAGCTGTTCGAGGGTCAATTTGGCGGATCAACAGATGCAGGCCTTGTGTACATATGATTCTGTGGGTTTGAATCATGTTCCTGTTCTTCTACACCTTTTCCCTTCTTTATGCTGCATTTTTTTTATCATATACTATTAAATCCTATGAATTACAGTTATATAAAATTATAGTTATGCATTTTCACTACGCAAGATGTCTTCTTTTATCTCCCTCACCCTCTTTTTTGTTTTTTTGGAGATCAAATGGTTTTTGATGTCTGCGGCTCCAGGAATGTACTTTAGTCGTTTTTGTCAATTTTCCAGTGATGTGTTTGTATTTTGAGTGTGAGTGTAGGAAGCAGGGAGTCAGGAGTCAAAACCAACAGAGGGTGAAATGTTTTTTACAGGTCCCATTTTTATCACAGCTGCACGGTTTGTATTTCTGCCGTTCTCTGCTGCTCCATCGCTTTCTATGAGAGTCAGGAGAGATGCTGCATCACGATTACACGCTGACCTCTTGACCTCTGCAGACACGGCTTCTGAGACCCGATAAGTGTTGTTTTTGCTCACATGAGCGAACTAGCTTAAAATATATTTCCATTTATCCATTTTTCCTTAATACCCAGAAGTGGTGTCAAGTAAATTTGACGAGTGTACACAAAGATTTACAAAAGGCAGCGACGTAAACAAGTATTGAATGACATTTAGTCACTTCCAATTAACATATTTATTATGTTAATTGTGCGTGTCCAGTATTCATATTCCTGCGAAAGCTCTGCTATTGGTCTCGACCAACGTTTGGGGGGAAATACAGTATGAGCCTCTACAGTCGCTAACTGTCACATTGTCAGCTGTTTGCCAACTGTGTGTAGCTGCAGTCTGGTGCTGAGCAAGTCGTGTTCAGTGGGTTTAGAGCCAAAAGCAGCTGCTTGCCATAAAGGAAAATGACACAAGGAGAGTGGCGAGATTGGCCCATCTAAACAATGGGCCGAAACTTGCTGTACAGCTCCATGAAACAGACGGAAAAATGCAGATTCAGCGAGTCATTGTGTGGTCAAGCCAGGTGAGGTGACCGCTCTCACGCTGTCATACCATTTTATTTATTTACGATCAACAGCAGCAGGGATGTGAACCAATGGAGGACGTAAATCACTGTTTTGATTATTGATAGAGACCTGTTCCGTCTCTGTTCAGGGTCTGATCTCAGTATGAAGTCGGTCTCTGGTCTATTGTTCCTGTCCAATCGCAGTGCGTTCCCTTCACTGTGACACCTCTTCCTTTGTTTTGGCTGTGACTAACCACTGGAAACTGCCAATGTGTCAAGCACGCTGCAAGGTAGCGTTTAGCCGGACAAGGACTTCCACCCACTTTCTGTTATTTCCTATTGAGACAGTATCACCGCAGTGTCACGGCCGTGCACGTCCACTTTACACTAACGACTGGAGCTGCGGGCTCTGTGCAAACACGTGAATGCCAACCAAGAGAGAGGTGCAAGCTTACAGGGATAAGGATCTCATCTGTATGGTCACCTTTGAATGGATGGGTTCATATTGTGAACATGGTGGAGGCCATTCTCTTATCTGCAGCTGCAGATTTGGCCTGGGGAGTTGGAAGTCGGTGTCTGGCACGTTGTCTTCTTCTGCGCCTCTGGGCCAAGTTTGTGCGGGTTAGTTATCTGATGACACCTTGTAATCCATCTCACCAGTATCCCTATGCACTGCCTTCTATATTAAGGTTCCCTTTCTGTTATAACACTACACACTCATTCTTCGGTGTCATTTCTCACAAAGTGGCTTATGGGCCTGTATTATTTTTTTAGAACAATTGACAAAAAGCTAAAAGCCCGAATTCTGGTGGTTGCAGCCTATTCCCACGGCTGCCAGTGTTCCTCTGGGTGTGTGTGTGTGTGTGTGAACTGCAGAAACATTTTTCTGTTTCAAAGGGACATTTCCGCAGTGTTGACTACGGTATGATACGGCGTGATAAGAAAACACTTCCTTTCTGTGATGCATCATGGTAGAGATGCATCCAAGGAAGACAAGCGAGTCAATATGTATGAAAACTGGCAGAGCAGTGTACTAAGGGCTTTGATAGCAACACACAGCAGAATGTTGTAAACATTACCCTGTGAACATTACTGTTCTGGGATGCATCAGTTGTCCCGGCTCCCAGCAAGAATCTTTCACAGAGCTGCACATGTACATATATAAAATACAGCTTGCGACAGAAGTTATTGTCCAATTAAAGCCGAAAGACACCGCATGTTTAATGAGGATGATGTGTGGTGACTTTATCAAAAAAAAAATCAAAAAAAAAAAAAACAGGACGAGTCCACAAAATGGACTGGACAACATCCATATACAATTTCTATAGCTGACTTGATAATCCAGTAAGACGGGGAGATCCGTAAAATCCAGGCATAATGGTCAAAGTGATGAAGTTGTGTTTCTAGATGCAAGAGATGATATGTGGGAAACGTAACAAAGCCAGACCTGTGAGCTTGAGCTGCGTTCGCCCTGCCTGCTGGAAATAAAAAGGTTGCTTAGCTACGTTTTTCACGGCTGAGACGAGTCGATGAGCTTGAATAAAGCTTTCGAACGCAGCTTGGTGATCATGTACGTCCAGGTATGTCTTTTTTGTTTGTAGAAATCAGAGCATCCTCTGCATTTATCATCAACAGGTGAAAAATGATCCGCTCTTCTGTCTGAGTCATGTGTTCGTATCAGATGGAGATTTTTACTTGTCTTTACTTGTTTGTGAAAACGAAAACCGGTCGTGATGGGAAAAAAAACTGGAATCATTAGCACAGCGGGAATGTTGACAGGTGTGGAAGCCTCACGGTTTCATGCATCATGCTTTCCGTCCCCTTCTGTCTCCTGTCCCCGAGCTCTTCCCTTTGTCTCTTCCCATCTCTATCTGTCTCTCTCTCTCTCCTCGCCCTCCAGGAAACTGACAACAGCTCCAATAAAGACGAATTGAAAGTGGCGGCGGCTGGTTCCTACTTCCCAACACACAATCGAAAGAGCGGCTCCGTAATTATCACCCTGGATTCCAGCATACTTTTCAGCAAACTCATTCCCAATGTTCTCGTCTTCTCCCACTCTGTCCATCTGTCAATTTCCACCTGAGTTTCTCTTCCTCCCGTGTTGATATTTCCATCTCCACATCCCTCTCTTCCTTCCTCCCCCCCGTTCTCACCCTGTTCGTCTCTGTACAGTCCATTATTGTTGTTTGCTAAAGTAGAACTATAATTTCACAGCTGAGGAGCCAGATCAGGTCTGGGGTACTGATTAATAATTTGACGGTGAATAATGATTTCATCCCGCACATTCAGCTGTAGGTAATTATCCGCTGTGTAATTGTGGAATAGATTTGCTTCGCGAGAAACAGACTTATTCAAATGTGAGATAGAAAGCGGTGCGCCTCGGGTGCGCGGAGGCATCCGTGAAGCCAAATTTACGCGGGTCGCGTCCAAATATAGGCCCAGAAATAACGTTCGAACATTAGTGTGGGCGTCACTTCAATTCTCCTGCTCATCACAGCCATGATGAATGTGTCAAAGGAGGCGATGGGAGGCATTGCATTCTCCTTGTCCTTGTGTCCCTTCTTGTCCGTAATGACAATGGATTGCATTTTATTTTTCTCAATGTAAGTCGAGGGATCAATAGGTGGCGGGCGAAGCTACAAACACGGCGAGGAGGAGATGGCTGCAGCAATCAGCCTTTATACTTTGTTGCCATTGCTTTGTTTTTGTTGTGTTTTAATTTAATGGGTCTCAGAGCAGCGAGGCGGCGCACCGGGGGGGGGGGGGGGGGAACGGGGGGGCGGGGGGGGGGGGGGGGGGGGGGGGGGGGGGGGGGGGGGGGGGGGTACGAGACACTGAAGACACTGCAACTCATTGACTGGGCTTCAGACACACAAAAAGGAGGTGTTTGTTCAAGTGCATGGCCACACAAATTTAATTCCATGAAAAGCTTTTAACAAAACACAATTCACGATTTGCATAATTGGTCAAGATGTCTGAATTTGCATAAGTGTGTTTTGTGTGTTCATATTTGCACAGCTTTGCAAAAATGGCTGTGTTTGCTCAGGTTTGGTTATTCTGGGTGTTGCCAGCGTCAAATGGAAATCATTTTACTGTAGGTACAAGTTTTTCTAACGGGTTGCCAGGCAACCAAAAGCCTTGAGTCGGTCCCCAAGAGGCATGTGCATACACACACACAGCCAGGCAAACACGCACACACATTCACTTGCTCAGGAACACAACCATATGAACGCATTCACCTGCATGATACTGTGGTAAACATCGGCTCCAGTGGCAGATAAACAAGAGCTATCGCCCCCCATCACAATGTCCACTCTGAGATCGCATGCCAGATCACAAACAGTGTGTGTGTGTGTGTGTGTGTCTGTGTCTGTGTGTGTGTGTGTGTGTGTGTGTGTGTGTGTCAGTGTGATTCTCATTGTTTAGGCTGTTTAGATAGTTCTGCTTGCCAGATAAATCAACAATCCCCTTCTGTCAGAGCACACCAGGACAGCAACACACACACACACACACACACACACACACACTCTCCCAGATACACACTGCACATACATATGCATAAATGCACCTATGCAGACACACATCAATGACAGGGAGACGCTCATCCCCATCCAGGCGTGGTAGACGGGCATCAGGTTGGATTCTTTCCCTGCATATTTCCTGGTGATGACAGGTGGGGTAATGGGCCATTAGATTAACACCAAACAGAGGAGGTGGTTTGTAACGGAACGCTTTGTTGATGGGAAACACAACACTTCTCCCCCTCTGACTTGGACTTTTCTGCAGTATACACTCGTACACACTTCGCTCAAAATAAGGCCAGCGGTGATAGAATGAGGCAATCGCTGCTCTTTAGCTTGTGTGTGTGTGTGTGTGTGTGTGTGCGTGTGTCAAAAAGAGAGGGGAAAAAGCACAAACATGGGGAAAGGAATTGGGATAGAAAGTGTGTATATGTGTGTGTTTGCATGTAGGGCTGTGTCAGTATGTGTGTGTGTGTGTGTGTGCCTGCTCATTAAAACAGAAAGGAGACAGGGGGAGAGAGAGAGAGGGAGAGAGGGAGAGAGAACCCTCTGTGCCCGTCAGCGAGGATTTACTGATGAGGAAGTAAAGGGTCTCTCATCTCTTCCTAAGACACCCCCCCCCCCCCCCCCCCCCCCCCCCCCCCCCCGTTGTTAATTGCTACTGTTCAATACTGCAAATTCCCCATTGTCAGCACATAGCCTGTATTCTGACTGTAGATGGAAACGGGAACAGCTGAAGCAGATGGTTAGACTGGGATCGTGCCCCCACCACAGGTCTGACTGTAGATCTACACACACTCACATAATGTCACTCATAATGTCACTTCTATAGGCTGTAAATAAAGAGAGTTAAAAGTAAACCAAAACCATCTCAATCTCCCCCTGGTGGCCGACTGCACTGCAGGTCCCCTCTATGTTAGTGGTTGGGAGTCTATGTAAACGTTTTTGATGGAAATGTTTCTTAAATGATTTATTTCTAATTATTTATTGAATGTTTTCAGTATTTATTTGACCCTATTAAAACGGTTTCACGATTGGGAGCTGAGGCTGACTCCTGATTGGTCAAGCTAGCCTCATTAGTGGTCTGCTACGCAAACTTTCAAATTAACTGTCAGACATTTTTTATACCGTCTAGTCACTGCTCATGACTTGCAACACGCCTCAACAGTGAACCCGCCATAACTGAATAAAAACATTCATTTTTTATGAATACATTTTGAATTAAAAACCATGCAATAAAATAATCAGTTACTCGTTCAACACCTTTTGTACTCTTTTTTATTTTATTGGCAGAAACACGCCAAAACCTGCCTTCACTCTTACAGACAGGGGCAAGACTCCAAACTGCTGGTCCCATGACAACAACACTCCGCAGCAGCTCTGACAAAATATCTATAATCCTTGACACGCTCTAGGGCTCTTGTCCAGCGGTGGGTGAAAACCCTCTTGTCTCCACACGGTCAACATTTCACAGACTAAAATCTGATATTTACATTTATATGAAGATGGCTTTTCCTTTTCCCTGTTTTTTTGACGCGACAGAAGTGGACATGAAAATAAGGCACCTCCAGTGACACCTCTGATTAAAACCCGCTGTTTGGCGGTGAAACAATAAGCGCTTACAAACCAGATAAAGGCTTAAATTAAATGAGTGTGGGCTGTTTTTCCCTGTCGCTCAGCGGCGACACCGCATCAAGATGACTGAGTAAGTGAGCTAGTCAAGGCCGAGCCAGAGAATCCATATCAGGAGTGAAGCAGGGTAGTGAAAGGCAGATCAATGTGCAAACGACCCAGCCTTACAACAGCAAAGGAAAGACAGCCATCTGCTCTGGTTGGAGGATTTTTTTATTTTTTTTTGGTAATAATGTTTATATGTGTTGTCGGAGGAGAACCTATCTGTCAGTCAGACAGATAGGTTTCATTTCTCGCATGGATGTTAAAGATATAAACACGCAAACCACCCACTTCCTTCTATAGTCAAGCGTCCGCGGCGCTAACGTTGTGCTGTTTTTTTATTGCCCAGAGACATAATAACAACATTAATTTGCACTAAAAGGTTATGCATTATCATTACAGGATGGATAAAAGGACTTTGATTATACTTTACTTAAATGTCTATGAAAACGGGAAGCTACCTCTTGGGGGGGGGGGGACACGCACCAAATGGAGCAAGGTAAAAGCAACAAGACATTACCAACGTCACATTTTAACAAGGAAGTGTAAATAAGGATTCGAGTTGAAGCAAAATCTGTTATGTGCAAAAAAAGGAATACAGCTCAGTATATGTGAAGTGTTGCTTCTTTTGTTTCGCCATCCAGCTCTCCACTCTTGGCCATGGCAGAGGCCGCTGTGCAGCCCAGCGGACAGACAGGCAGACACAACGAGAGAAACGCCGGCGGATTACGAGACAGCTAGATCAGGAGGTGGTTGAATTATCCATGCAGCGAATCACTGCAGTCACAACCTGTGATCACAGGAGGAACAGGAGGCAGGAAGCAGAGTGACAGGTGTATGGAAAGAGAGAGAGAGGGGGGCAAATCGAGAAGGGGAGGGAATCGATGTCCCCCATGCAATCTATAAAACTCTCAATTATTCCACGGCAGCCTGTCGACAGTGGCTCTTGAGGAGATGAAGAGGGGAGCGAAGGAGGAGAGAGGAGGCGGTGGAGGGGACGTCAGTGCGGGGTGGAACGGTGACAGCGAACTCTGTGTTGCAATGCAAATCCACTGTCCTGTTTGTCTGGGGCTGCAGAGAACGCAGAACAAAAGACCTGGCGAAGGGAGTCAGAGTCAGACGGCGAGTCGGCGAGTCAGAGAGGAAGAGTGAGTGAACGGAAAGAAGAGTGTCAGGGGGACAAAGACAACAGATGGGGGAAGATGGTTCTTTGAATGGAGAAAAGTCATGAATGCATAGACAAACACGTATATGTATGTAAATACGTGTGTGTGTGTGTGTGTGTGTGTAGAGGATTGTGATCTAGCTGGGTCTAAGATAGGCTAGTGTGCTTATACACTGGCATACCAGCCATGAGAGCCTTTGAACCATTTATTGAAATGAGGAAAATGATGATGATGATGATGATGATGATAAGGATGATGATGATGATGATGATGATGATGATGATGATGATGATGGTGATGATGGTGATGATGATGATGATGATGATGATGATGATGATGATGATGAAAGTGATAATTTACAAGCTGAAACAAATGGAAAACCGATAAACTAAGTCATCTGATAAATCCATTCTATGTTATCTAATCAAATCAATATTACACTTCACATACTTAACAACAACTTCAGTATGTCAGCTCACTCAGAGAATGTATCATCCTCAGTCATCAAGAAGTAGAGAGCAGCAGATAAAGGGAACAAAGGCTGATTCAGGCCAATGAATCAGTTCAGGTGTGGCTTCATAGGTGGAGTCTTGACCCCTGCCTTCCCTAGGCCATACCAGAAGATTTTCTATCATTTATATATATATATATATATATATATATGTGTGTGTGTGTGTGTGTGTGTGTGTGTGTGTGTGTGTGTGTGTGTGTGTGTGTGTGTGTGTGTACATACACACACAAGAGGGGTAAATAAATTGGATAGAGAGACCTTCCACTTACAGCAGCTGACTTCCTCAGAGAAAATCAATGCAGGCTGGAGCCAGAGTCCCCACAGGCCAAAGAGAAAAGATCCACTCTGCATGAGTGTTTTCACACCGACCACACAGGCTGCTTCTTCTACACCTGCTGGGACTCGCAGCTCATTCGCTGAGGGCCGCACCATATCCTATTCACCTATACGTCACGTTTTGCTTCGTGAGAGAAAGTGCAAAATCGACAAAACGACTGTACACATTAAACATAACGCACAACCTGCAGTGTTATGGGCCTGGTGTAGCTAGCTACGCCACGGACCTTACGCCACCGTCGACACCTCTCAGAAATATAACTTTGACCCAGTAACTGCAGCTGGTCAAACTGGTAGTGAATCTTTTATGTTTCTCAGGGGCCGGATGAAAATGTCGTAAACAGCACTCCCGCCGACGCCTCTTTCCTGCACTGCAGTCATCTCTGTGAAAATAACTGGCGTTCAGCATTTATTAACTCCCACTTAATCCGCTCAGTTTCAGTCATTTGGAATGTTTGAAGTGCACCGACACAGCTTCAAAGGGCCATTAGACATATTCCTCCTCAGAAGATGCTCAGAGGACTTTGAACGAGGTCTCGACATTTGCTGTGTTTGGAAGGAACCACAAGGACAGCTAAAGCGAACACACTCATACATGTATGGGAAACACGCAAACGTACACAATCCAACAGGCGCACACGCGCAACTCCAGGATAGAGACATTGACATGCTGCACAAAAAAAATGCAATCTTAAGGCGCGTTGATGAGTCACTTTAATCGATGTGAGACGGTCTCCAAGAGAAGAGAGAATTAATCCTTAAGGAAACGTCATCATCATCCCTCGCTGCCTGTGTGGCGTTTGTGTTTTTGCATGTCGGTTTGCGTGTGTTGGTGTCAGTTTGGGTGTGTGTGACCAGGCATGCAATGGGTGTGTGTTCATGTGTGGTAATTAAGCAACAGTGAGACAGTAATTAGGCACATGCCATTTCCCTCCTCTTCTCAGCTGTATTGTCGTTAAAGGTGCCTATGATTATGACTGATGTGCCTTTTATTTTGTGTGTTTGTGTGTTTGTGCGTGAGATAAAAGGTTATTGTCTTTGGACTCAAGCTGTGCTGCTTTGAAAGGGGGGCTGTACGAGTCATTATGGTCGGTCAGACATCCATTGATCAAACTGTCAAGTGCCTATATTTGTGTGCATCTGTGTGTGCTTGTGTGCCTGCGTCTTTGTTTTTTTTTTTCTTTCAGCATATGTGTGTCGGTCTGGTGCTGAGTGTGTGTGTGGGTTTGTGCTCTTGCCTGATAAGCTAATTGCCCCTCGGCCAATGGAAACGCAGAGTTTAATGGCTCAGAAACATCAAGTCAATTAGCTCACATAACAACAGACGATGATATAGTCATTCATTTACACATTGCCCCCCATCAGACATATCATTCAACTCACTATCACCTTTGTTGTCTTTATTTCTTTCTCTTTCATTGCGTAACGCCACACAGGGGCATCTTCTTCTATCGCTTTACTTGTGTGCAAACGTGCAGGATGAAAATGAGGCTACAGGAATGTGAGGAGCGCTGAGAGGTGGTGATACCTTTGGGAGCTGATTTACAGAGCAAGAGTGCGTTTCACGTTATCGCACTCTTTCTCTCTCTCACACACACACATACACACACACACACACACATGCAGACAGACACAGATGCTTGTCATCACAATAATTTATTCAGTCTAAAAAAAGGAACTGGCTTCCGAATCCCCTTTAAACCTAAACATGCACAGAACATGAACCTTTCCAGCACGTTCATCCACATTATCTACACACATGTTCACACACTCGCACACAAACACATACTGATCACGCTGCTCCCTCGCGCTGAGGTACCTGTAATTAAATGGGATTAGATGGCCGGCGAATCCTGTTTGTTTGGTTGTTGTCGTATAACAACATATTTGTATTGCAACAGAATTTAAAAAAAAAAAAAAAAAAAAGCTCAGGAGTTGAAGCCCAAATCTGTCAATTCTTCCTTTTCTCAGGGAAAGTGGGCAACCACTCTCAGAACAACCGCGCTAAGAATCGAGCGAGGTCCCAAAAGGAGGAGGCTGCAACATTACGTGGCTCAAAACATTAAGCAAATCCATAAACATTTTCACTGCTCTGCTAGCTTCGATGGAAAAACCCCGAGATGGAAAATTTGGGTTTTGCTCCACGGGTCAGCTCTTGGAATGCATGCTCCGGCAAAATGAGCGAGAACGAGGCCGTTAGCT
This sequence comes from Trinectes maculatus, assembly GCA_016785345.1. Taxonomy (NCBI): domain Eukaryota; kingdom Metazoa; phylum Chordata; class Actinopteri; order Pleuronectiformes; family Achiridae; genus Trinectes; species Trinectes maculatus. Next base: position 240,098 of record JAFBJQ010002883.1, read on the forward strand.
CCGGCACGCTCCAGTGGAGCCGCTCAGCAGTCGACAGCAGCAGACAGAGGTTTTACTCCCGAGTGTGAGTGATTGTAACTGCAACAACATTCAAGCAAGCACAGCTGAACACATGCCGTCCATCACGGCAGGGAAAACGCCGCTCGCTGTAACTGTGGGTTAGCTAAGAGCCACCAGAGGGCTGCGCTTGTGTGCAGGTTGAAATGTCGATACAAATCACCAACAAAAACATATTCCGACTATCCTGGTTGTGTTCACCCATGCAACTGGTTTTTAAAACCTCCCTAATACAATGGACTTAACATTCTTTTATTGTTTTTGCTTTAAATACAGTTTTTTTAAAATACATTTTAATAACTCCTGGAAAGTTTTGTGTACATTTGTATGAATTGTTGTTAATATTCACACTTCCCTACACCTCTACTGGAGCAGTCATCCACCCACAAAGAAAGGCCAAAGAAACGATCTCAGCGTCACATGTTGATGGACTTGTCGTCAACACTCAACACTTTTCCCCCTCCGAACAAGGAAGTCATGAGTCGGAGGTGAAAATTCACAAACACATGGTTGAGTTGTCTATTTCCACTTTCAAGCCGGACTCCTCCAGGATGCTTGAATTAACACTTCTGCATCAGGGGTCCCTTGCTGGGGGGACTAAGAAAAGAAAACTACTACTACTACTAAGTACTGGCGATTTACAACACTGATCATGACATATAGGGTTCTAATAATATATCTACTTATCTGATGGATTACTATACAAAACCCAAAATTATTCATCAACAGTCAGCCACCACCAACTACATCCAAATGACAAACCTTGCACACACATGCACACACACACTCATACACACACACTTTACCCCAAATATTACTTACTTATTACTTAATTCTGTCATGAACATATCTACCTGCTACATCTGTGCTCTGGTTACTTCAGTCTGTATCTACTCTGTAATCAGCATCTATGTATCACTGGGATGACTGGAAATTCCTGCTGCGGTAACTGTTGCTGTTGCAATCGTTCTGTCTCTTACCCTCTCACCCACTCTCTGTCCTTCCAGCTGTCAGTTTGGTAGCCTTTGCCAATAAAAGTCAACCAAACCTAGAAACGTCCACAATGCGTGCCAAACCTAAGATGCCAAACAGGACATGTTAAAAAAACAAAAAAAAAACAAAACACTTCCACATCAGATTGGATCCATTGTAATTTATTATCAGGCTACGCACCAGAAGAGTGTAAGATTGAAATTTGACATGCATTAAAAATCATAACCTTTGCCACAATGTCTGAGCCAATTTTCAACCGCCCTGTCATTTCTAAAACCCTCAGAAACAAATGGTTGCTGCAAATCAGTGATGTGATGATTTGCACACAAATGTTATGTATGAAGGTTTTCAGACGGGACTAAGAAAAGAAAACTACTACTACTACTAAGTACTGGCGATTTACAACACTGATCATGACATATAGGGTTCTAATAATATATCTACTTATCTGATGGATTACTATACAAAACCCAAAATTATTTATCTGTAAAAATCTGCATGCGTCACTCCAGAAACCTACATTCAGTTTCTCTGGATAAAATGCACTGGACCACCCATTTCGATTGAACGACTTCTAACCAATGGGAGAAAAAGCAGACACCAATAAAACTTTGTGGTGCGATTTGTAGATTTTATATTGCTACTCTTTATCTCTTTATCTAATGACTTATGCAACCACTGATACTTTAATCCTGACAATCAGAAACAAAGCAAACCAGAAAAAAATGCGGCACCACCCCGGGTTCTGTCTTCTTGTCTTCTGGCCGTTAAAAGAGAAACCCACAGAAGAGGTGAATTTGAAAATGACATTCGTATCTGGTCAGTGTGGAAGGAACAATGGATCCTTTTATTTTGAACTGAAACTCTCCACGTATGCTCACTGCAGCTATTCTGCCTGACCTAATTTATCTGTCTAACGTCAGTCTGGCTAGGCCTTTCAGCTTTTTCTACGATCTTGTCCAAATTTACATCTCTCTTAATGCTCTCCTAATCGTGGCTGAGGAGAAGTTCTCATTGCTGCTGATGAAAGAGCGAGAGGTCGATAAAACGCAAAGCGGGCTCTGCAATGCCTCCTTTGCATCACGCTCCAAACACCCTGAGGAAGGTCTGAAGGCAGCAATCCCACAAATCAGTCATCAGACTTTGGATTTTATTTCTTGAAAGTGAAAGTTCGAAAACGTTTTAGACAAAGATGGTGGTCTGTGTTGGAGTTCAACTTTAACAAATATAATATGTGTGTGTGTGTGTGTGTGTGTGTGTGTGGGGGGGGGGGGGGGGGGGGGGGGGGGGGGGGGGGGGGCGAAGTCACTGGATGGTGATTGGGAACCATAAAGGAGCAGGGATGTTTGTCCATTAATGTCCTAGATGTGTTATATGGTTGTATGGTACGATGTTGGGGTATGACACATGCTTGTCAGCAACACACACAGTCATCTATAGAAGATAAGAGATTATAAAGCAACAACGCCTACATATTGAAATACCAATATACACACCACAGAAATATATGAGTCAGGCTATTAGATGCTAGATGAACAAAAACAACCACAAAACCGGGTTTTTCCTGTGATAAAACAGTCATCAGGTTTGAAACATTACAGTAATTCAATTCAGTGTTGTTTTGACAGCGTAAATCTAATCAATACTGTTATGGTTGTGTTTTTTTGGATTTGAGTTTTTTTGTCTTTTGAAATAAGCTTCTGCCTCGCTGCTGCATCGTAGTTGGTTTTTCTCTGTTCCTGCCTTTCCTTACCCTCCTGTGTTTTGTGTCTCTACTGAAGATCCTCCAGGCCAGCCAACTCTATACCTCCCTGGTATATGGGGGGGGGGGGGGGGGGGGGGGGGGGGGGGGGGGGGGGGGGGGGGGGGGGCAGGTCGATGCAACGAGCCATAAATGTAATGTTCCTCCAGCAGTCCAGGTCCATAGCATAACTAAGGCATAGTTTAGGGCTCACTTGAGTAATATGGTATAACTGTATGTGCTCTTCAAGCTCCAGTGAAGATGGAGTTCATCTTACTGCTGCACGCACTTTCCTTTTCAAATTGGACCCAGCTCCGCACTGGACCGACACACCCGAACCAAAGAAACCTGCTGCAAGGATCACCACCATCGCTATGACTGGCACCTTCTGACGTCGGACGCCTTGCCAGAGAGATGTAGGCTGTGTCCAAAATCGCTCCCTAACCCCTACATAGTGCACTATATAGTGACCACGCCATTTTGTAGTGGTGTCCGAATGCTTAGGGATCATAGCATGTCCACTATATAGTGCACTCAATGTATCCCACAATTCACCGCGAAATGTAGTGAACATCCGATGGTCACTAACCGGAGCAAGATATCCCATCATGCATTGCCAGAAATTCTCTGGGCTGTGCGGAAGTGAAAATGGCGGACGGACGGGAGGGAAATATACATAAATATTATAAAATATAACAAAATACGAAAATAAAATCCAAAGCCTCTAATTTAATAAAAATGCAGGAAGTATTTTGTGAGACGACAATAATGTGGTACGTTTTAATTGTGTGACAGCAATGACGTAATTACCGGCGCCGAGAGTAGTGTCCGAAAGATTTTTCTGTTGAGCTCACTATATAGTGCACTACATTTGCTCCCTATGTAGGAAGTAGGGAGTAGGGAACGAGTGAGTGATTTTGGACACAGCAGTAGTTTCTGACTGCCAACACCACTGCACTCCACAGACAACATGCCATTCACACTTAACTGATAAACTATTGGCCTAGTACTTCGCTTATTCTTCAGAATTCACCCATTTTATTTCCCTGTTTTCCAGAACCTGTGGAACATACAGAAGTATAAGATATAGCTGTTTCATATGAACTTGTACTCTGGCTTTACGAGAGCACAGACTCACTAGGTGCTCGGTCCAGCCAATTCTGTCAGGTGTCAGGTTTGATGACTCAGAAACAAAAAAATGTCTTGTTCTTGTTCAGCAGGTTTTTCTTCAAAGCTGCATGAATTGGTGTCTTTATCACGATGTACAAATGATTAATTTCTCACTTGCATGCCTGAACCTGTGGAGAATCACGTCGTCGTTAAGCCCTCCACTCTCACCTCTCATGGTGTCATTTCTGGACACAGCTTGCTGTTGTGATCCGCTCTAAGAAACACTGCCGGTACGCCAGCTGCTCACTACAAAACGGCATACAGGCGCACAGCTCACTGGTAAGCAGAATGTTTTTCTCCCAGCACTTTGGAACAATAGTCAATCTTGAAGGTGTGTTTGCAAATAAACCAGAAACATCTTCTAAATAAATATCATTGTATCTGCTAGATGTTTATGTAATGGGATGAATGTAATGTAATACAATGAATTATGTGTTTTGATCAGTTGCTGCAGTGAAGTCACTGGTTCTGTATCATTGCCATAGTTTTGCCTTTCTGAAACTGGGAAAGTAGCAGTCTGTCCGTGTACAATCAATGAACACCAAATCTTTGAGGTTGTATGTATGAAGTGTTATAGGTGTGTAGCCCATTTTTTGGGAAGCCTCCAGTTGGTTTCGTTAGGCTTCCTTCCCTCATCTAAACAATATTCAGTTTACATGATTAGATGTTGGGAGTATGCATCAGCCAGTACAAAGGTGGTTAGGCTACTGTAGGCTATGGTATAAGCTATAAATATTATTATGCTGATTCCACTATTCTTCACATTTGGGACTGTATTGAGCAGGTGGTGTTTAGTGCCTGGTTTCCTCTGAACCGGATACTCACAAGTGAATCAAGTCTTTCAGACAAAAGCTCATGCAATGCTTTTCACTCTAACATGAAAGTGATGTGACTGAGGACTTAGATCAGCGGTTCCCAAACGTTTTTCCACGTACCACCTGCTACATCCTGACTTTGTTCACGTACCTCCAACACCCGATACATAAAAAACAGCAACGCATTTTATCTATGGATGCAACAACAACATGCATTTTGGGTAGCTTGTGTTTTATTTTTTAATTAAAACTTCCACCTACAATTGAAAGTTGACAAATGATTTCCTTGAATTTGGTGGGGGTTTTTTTTATAACGAATTTTAATATGATGTTTTAATGTACGAATTCATGTACTAATCTTGCTGAGTGTGGTGCTTTATTCTGCCACAGGTCAGAAATCTCGTCTGTGGCTGGATGGACAAGGCAATAGTATTCAGATGGAAGCTCCTCCTCCTCTTCACTATTACCATGATCTTCCTTTGCATTTTTATGGTGCATAAACACAGTACATTCAGATTCAAAAACCTGCTTACGGCACCAAAAACTTGCCCTCTTGTGGTCTCTGAGAAGACCATCACTCCCCTCATCAACACCAGGCACCTGCTGGTGTCGGCCTACATGGACCAGAGGGTGACCGGCTTTGATGTCCGCATCATTGGCATTTTTAAGAGAGACTCCATCCAACCCCTTTACTGTCGTTTCTGCTGTGAAGGTTACTTATCAAGCACAACTCCATCTGAAATACATCTTGTAGGCAACTTTGGTTATCCCTTCGTCACTACAAATGTCATGTGTCAGATTCCTCCAAACTGCAGCGCTACACATGTCACTTTCATGGCCACTCCGACAAAGTCGCACAGTGTGATTTTACCCACCCAGCCTTGGCTCCCCATAAGAAACAAAAAGGCAGACGATAACATGAAGGAAACGTTGCAGTTTAACTTCACAGTCTGCATCTCCACGCTGTTCGGACAGTACAACAATGTGCTTCAGTTTGCACAGACCCTGGAGATGTACAGGTGAGCAAAACAACAGCACCACAAAACACCCGAGAATGACCCCAGTTACTGTCAATGAACAAAATTCTGTGGTTATAGATGGACACAGAAATCCCCACAGAAATAATTGGTATGTTTTAACCTTTGTTTGACTTAACCTATCAGACTGCTGGGTGTGGACAGAGTGGTGATCTACGTCAACAGCTGTGGCCCAGAACTTGAACGTCTACTGCAGCCATACAGCCAGGAGGGCTTTGTGGAGATGATTCCTTGGCCCATTGACAAGCACCTGACTCCATCTAAGGGGTGGCTCTTTGTAAGTCACGGAGGTGATATACATTATTATGGCCAGATGACGACGCTCAATGACTGCGTTTACAGATTCATGACCCGTTCACGCTACGTTCTGTTGAACGACATAGATGAGATTATAATGCCATACCAACACAACGACCTAATGTCTCTGATGAACATGCTCCAAAAGCAGCATGCACAGGTAGGGGAAATTTAGGTATGCACGTTATTTACAAATATTCATTCATTCATTCATTTCCTGTTAAGGGTCGCGGGGGGAGCTGGAGCCGATCCCAGCTGACATCGGGCGAGAGGCAGGGTACACCCTGGACAGGTCGCCAGTCCATCGCAGGGCCAACACAGAATACATATACAAACAAACAACCATTCACACTCACATGCACACCTAAGGACAATTTAGAGTGGCCAATTAACCTAACCCCCACAATGCATGTTTTTGGGCGGTGGGAGGAAGCCGGAGTACCCGGAGAGAACCCACGCAGACACGGAGAGAACATGCAAACTCCACACAGAAAGATCCCCCGAACCGAGATTCGAACCAGGGACCTTCTTGCTGTGAGGCACGAGCGCTACCCACTGCGCCACCGTGCTGCCCTTACAAATATTATATTGCTAATATTATCTTCTAATATTATATTGTTTTTCCATCATCAATCATGTCTTGAATCTTGTGCTGCAGACGGCGGGCTTCCTTATTCAGAGCCATTACTTCCCCAAGAAACACTTTGACCCAAGTGGGAGGTTTCACCTGCCACAATGGGACGGGGTGCCAGGAGTCAATATTCTCGAGCACATCTACAGAGAGTCTGAGAAAAGTGTGCACCATCGCTACAAGATGATAATTCAGCCAAGGTGGTGGTGTGGTATTTTATCACTGTAAAACATTGTTACAATAAAAAGTTTAATAAAGTATATAATTACTGCAGTAATATAACATAGTTCAAAAAAGCTGTATGTTGATGTGTCCAGGGGCATCAACAGATGTATAGGCACAGCTGAATAATAAATACATTTAAATGAAAAACAATTACTTTCACAATGGATAAAACCATTTCCACTCCCACAAATATCTGCTACAGAACAATCAATAGATAAACTCAAAGAATTAACTTATTGAAAACATTAAATGTCTGTGATCATGTTAATCTCCACTTGCACAAATAACACAAAAATCATCCCAGTTTATGGTCTTCTCACAAAATAAATATAATAAAATCTTATCACCTTACATATTAGAAAACCAGAATTATGCTCAATGGGAGTTATTTGTGTCTCTGTGCGTTACAGGCTGGTGGAGAAGACTTCGGTACATCTACTTATCAGACACTTTGGAAAAATTTACAAGGTTCCACCAAACATTAGCCTGACCATTCACATCCGTGAGTCTCTGCGTCCTGGCTTAACGCAGGATCAGCTCAATGTGGACAAACGTCTGTGGGATTTCCAGGAGAAGCTGATTCCCAATGTGGACAAGGTGGTGTCAAGAGCCGGACTGCTGAGCACAAAGAAGGAGGATGGAAGTGAACGCACAGAAAACTGAAGAAAAACATTTCAACTCATGTACAGCAAGTCACAACACTTACTGAAGTTTGACCCAATTGAGAACCTTTAATACGGAGGATGGAAGTAAACGCACAGAAAACTGAAGAAAAACATTTCAACTCATGTACAGCAAGTAACAACACTTACTGAAGTTTGACCCAATTGAGAACCTTTAATACAAGTAATTCCTAACCCTAACCATTACCCTGACCCTAACATTAACCCTAACCCTAACATGAACCCAAACCCTAACCCTGACCCTAACATTAACCCTAACATTTGGTTTCCTATACCAAACCGTCGAGTCCGATTGGACTCTTCGGGGGAAATCATCGAGATAGATTAGACACCTAACCCTAACATTAACCCTAACCCTAACCCTATCCCTATCCCTATCCCTATCCCTAACCCTAACCCTAACGCTGTGAGTCAGACTACTGCATTACAGTAGGTGACTGGTTAATGGCCGCCAACAGGCCGGTCATTGAAGCTGCAGTATGTAAGATGGAAAAGAGAGCAGACTTAGCTTGAAAATTTGAACCAACACAGGTTTCTTGTCACTCCCCCTCCCACTCCGTTCCACTCATGCCCTGCCTCCAAGCCCCAGCTCCCCGCAGCTGGCAGCATGAGTGGAGGGAGGGGGTGGTTCGCAGCATGTGTGTGTGAGTAGTGATTGACAGATGTCAGACATGCTGTCAGACGGTCCTCTGGCTCTGATTGGTTGTTTTGTGTCCAGCAGAGTGGGTTCTTGCAAATCACAGGAGGAGCAGTAGGTGGGACCAATGAGTTGTTTTTCACAGATTACAGGTGTCATGTAGGTCTACTGCTGTCTGGGCATAGGGACAGTTTTAGCAAATAATATAAACATTACTTTTATTAAAGTTACACACTGAAGCTTTAATGGCTGTAGGTCATTAACCAGTCATTAAACGTCTAATTAATGAACGACAGCAAATATATTGTTTACGATAGATTGTAACCAGCTCAGGTCTTTTTCTGCACTGCCAAATCATATGTACTACAATTACAGGAAATGATGAAGAACACTGGTCTAGCAATACTTTTTCGCTTTTGTGAACTTAATTTTTCAAATGAATTTTTACACGTTTTCATCTTAATGGTCAACACTGCTGTACGCTGCCATCTTGTTTCTGCTACAAAGCTTCTGATTGTGGCCTTGAGCAACATTAATAAATGGGGGATCAATAAAAAACGGTATTGATAACTGGATGAGTGAATCGTTCTGCCTTTTCACGACTGCCTGAGCGAACATTGATCAAACATTTGTCTCACCCACATTGCATAGTGACAGTGCAGACATATACAGTAAAAACTTTATTTTTTTTACACTTAATTTTTTGCAGTCACCCAGCCACAAAGAAAGGCCAAAGAAACTGTCCTTAACCACCTCTATACTGGGTGTCAATGCAATGGAGGAAAACTATCTCAGCTTCACTCCCACACAAGTTGATGGACTTGTCATCAACACTCAACACTGTTCCCCCTCCGAGGAAGAAAGTCGTGAGTCAGAGGTGAAAATTCACAAACACATGGTTGATCTGTCTATTTCCATTTTCACGTGGGACTCTTCCAGGATGTTTACCTTTAATTAACACTTCCGCATGTTTTAACATTCATCGTGGGCTTAACAATAGAATATTCTGATATGATATAAAGTGACCAGACATCCGAGATCAAAACTGGGAACATAATCCCTGAGAAGGAGGAAGAAAAAACAGGGACATTTTCAGTTTGATGAGAAATCGGATTGAAAAACCTAATGTTGCGTCTCCAAAACCAAAACAGGAACTGAGGTCGTTTTTTCTGTAATTAGCGAGGGACAGGCAACAAAACAATGGGCACTGTCTCCCTGTGAAATGTGATGTAGGCTATGACAGGTATTTTGCAAATCACATGCTATAAATATGACACAGAAGCAGAAACAGACAGTGGCAGTCAGATATTTTAATAAAATGAGGAAACAATATGATAATTAATCATTGTCTGAAAAGCCTGGTGTGACCATGTGAAACTTTGACCAGATCTAGGCTTCAAGGTTCACAGTGCTCTGCAACTTGTTTCTTATGTGTTATTGGAACGATGACCAGCCCAAGATGGCAGCTGTGTTTCTTACGCTGGCATTTACTCCTCTAGTATGTCTATGGGTGCTCTCCCTGTTCCTGCTCAGCTTCCTGGTTCTTCGTCCACCCCTCCTTGTCCGCTCTGATGCCGGTATGATTTTCAAATAAAAGCACAACACACTCCTCGTGTACATGCAATAAAGACATGCAATAAAAACACATAAATCTACAATAAATTAGAAATGTTGCAAATAAAAACAAACTGGAAGTTTAACATGCACACAATAAAATCAATACTTTAAAATCAGTGACAATTCCATCCACTTTTCCATCTCTCTGTGTCTAAGGAGGTTCTTGTTTTACTGCTAAGCCTTCCAGTGAAATGAAAAGTCGAAAACTTTGAGCCAGAAATGGTGACGCCCAGAGGTTAGCAAACAAAAACTGTGGTTGGGCTGTACAAAGAATAAAGGGTGGCACAGGAGATGGCATGAAACAGAGATATAATGGGATGCAACCAGTATCTGAGCTGAGGCTGCGTGTCACCTGCCATCGTCTCAGGTATGTCTAAACAACATTAAGGTGAGTGATTCATATTTTAACTAGGGACAATATTATAATTAACTGTAGTAAGTTTTACAATTGTTTGCGGTTTGTGAGATTTATCTGATCTTCCTGGATGTCTTCAAATATGTTTTCACGTTTCTCTCTCTGAGAATCTGTGGTACCTATCTAGTCTTATCTAGTATTTTAATTGTTATAAATATATATTCAGACATGCTGCTGCAGTGAAGTCACTGGTTCTGTATCATTGCCATAGTTTTGCCTTTCTGAAACTGGGAAAGTAGCAGTCTGTCCGTGTACAATCAATGAACACCAAATCTTTGAGGTTGTATGTATGAAGTGTTATAGGTGTGTAGCCCATTTTTTGGGAAGCCTCCAGTTGGTTTCGTTAGGCTTCCTTCCCTCATCTAAACAATATTCAGTTTACATGATTAGATGTTGGGAGTATGCATCAGTCAGTACAAAGGTGGTTAGGCTACTGTAGGCTATGGTATAAGCTATAAATATTATTATGCTGATTCCACTATTCTTCACATTTGGGACTGTATTGAGCAGGTGGTGTTTAGTGCCTGGTTTCCTCTGAACCTGATACTCACAAGTGAATCAAGTCTTTCAGACAAAAGCTCATGCAATGCTTTTCACTCTAACATGAAAGTGATGTGACTGAGGACTTAGATCAGCGGTTCCCAAACGTTTTTTCCACGTACCACCTGCTACATCCTGACTTTGTTCACGTACCTCCAACACCCGATACATAAAAAACAGCAACACATTTTATCTATGGATGCAACAACAACATGCATTTTGGGTAGCCTATGTTTATTGTTTAATTAAAACTTCCACCTACAATTGAAAGTTGACAAATGATTTCCTTGAATTTGGTGGGGGTTTTTTTTATAACGAATTTTAATATGATGTTTTAATGTACGAATTCATGTACTAATCTTGCTGAGTGTGGTGCTTTATTCTGCCACAGGTCAGAAATCTTGTCTGTGGCTGGATGGACAAGGCAGTAGTATTCAGATGGAAGCTCCTCCTCCTCTTCACTATTACCATGATCTCCCTTTGCATGTTTATGGTGCATAAACACAGTACATTCAGATTCAAAAACCCGGGTAGGGCTCCAAAAACTTGCCCTCTTGTGGTGTCTGAGAAGACCATCACGCCCCTCAACAACACCAGGCACCTGCTGGTGTCGGCCTACATGGACCAGAGGGTGACCGGCTTTGATGTCCGCATCATTGGCATTTTTAAGAGAGACTCCATCCAACCCCTTTACTGTCGTTTCTGCTGTGAAGGTTACTTATCAAGCACAACTCCATCTGAAATACATCTTGTAGGCAACTTTGGTTATCCCTTCGTCACTACAAATGTCATGTGTCAGATTCCTCCAAACTGCAGCGCTACACATGTCACTCTCATGGCCACGCCGACAAATTCACACAGCGTGATTTTACCCACCCAGTCTTGGCTCCCCATAAGAAACAGAAAGGCCGACGATAACGTGGACGAGACGTTGCAGTTTAATTTCACAGTCTGCATCTCCACGCTGTTCGGACAGTACAACAATGTGCTTCAGTTTGCACAGACCCTGGAGATGTACAGGTGAGTAAAACAACAGCGCCACAAAACACCCGAGAATGACCCCAGTTACTGTCAATTAACAACATACTGTGGTTATAGATGGACACAGAAATCCCCACAGAAATAATTGGTATGTTTTAACCTTTGTTTGACTTAACCTATCAGACTGCTGGGTGTGGACAGAGTGGTGATCTACGTCAACAGCTGTGGCCCAGAACTTGAACGTCTACTGCAGTCATACAGCCAGGAGGGCTTTGTGGAGATAATTCCTTGGCCCATCGACAAGCACCTGACTCCATCTAAGGGGTGGCTCTTTGTAAGTCACGGAGGTGATGTACATTATTATGGCCAGATGACGACGCTCAATGACTGCGTTTACAGATCCATGACCCGTTCACGCTACGTTCTGTTGAACGACATAGATGAGATTATAATGCCATACCAACACAACGACCTAATGTCTCTGATGAACATGCTCCAAAAGCAGCATGCACAGGTAGGGGAAATTTAGGTATGCACGTTATTTACGAATATTATATTGCTAATATTATCTTCTAATATTATATTGTTTTTCCATCATCAATCATGTGTTGAATCTTGTGCTGCAGACGGCGGGCTTCCTTATTCAGAGTCATTACTTCCCCAAGAAACACTTTGACCCAAGTGGGAGGTTTCACCTGCCACAATGGGACGGGGTGCCAGGCTTCAATATTCTCGAGCACATCTACAGAGAGTCTGAGAAAAGTGTGCACCATCGCTACAAGATGATAATTCAGCCAAGGTGGTGGTGTGGTATTTTATCACTGTAAAACATTCTTACAATACAGTGTTTAATAAAGTATATAATTACTGCAGTAATTATATAGTTCAGAATAGCTGTATGCTGATGTGTCCAGAGGCATCAACAGATGTATGGGCACAGATGAACAATAAATACATTCATTCATTCATTTTCTACCGCTTAGTCCTGTTAAGGGTCGCGGGGGGAGCTGGAGCCGATCCCAGCTGACATCGGGCGAGAGGCAGGGTACACCCTGGACAGGTCGCCAGCCCATCGCAGGGCCAACACAGAATACATATACAAACAAACAACGAAAAACAATTACTTTCACAATGGAAAAAAACCTTTCCACTCCCACAAATATCTGCTACAGAACAATCAATAGATAGATAGATAGATAGATAGATAGATAGATAGATAGATAGATAGATAGATAGATAGATAGATAGATAGATAGATTATGATGTTATAAGTAAGAAAATGACAGGTGCATTCTCTCCCTTCTGTATTTTGAGAAAATTATCAAATTGAAGCAGAGGCATGAAGCTAAAATGTCAAGAATTAAGTCAACTCATCTCATCTGCTAAATCTAGTTAAGTTACAAGTTTTTCCACAAAAACAACAAACCTCAAAGAAGTAACTTATTGAAAACATTAAATGTCTGTGATCATGTTAATCTCCACTTGCACAAATAACACAAAAATCATCCCAGTTTATGCAATTTTCACAAAATAAATATAAAAGAATCTTATCACCTTACATATTAGAAAACCAGAATTATACTCAATGTGACTTATTTGTGTCTCTGTGCGTTACAGGCTGGTGGAGCAGACTTCGGTACATCTACTTATCAGACACTTTGGAAAAATTTACATGGTTCCACCAAACATTAGCCTGACCATTCACATCCGTGAGTCTCTGCGTCCTGGCTTAACGCAGGATCAGCTCAATGTGGACAAACGTCTGTGGGACTTCCACGAGAAGCTGATTCCCAATGTGGACAAGGTGCTGTCAAGAGCCGGACTGCTGAGCACAAAGAAGGAGGATGGAAGTGAACGCACAGAAAACTGAAGAAAAACATTTCAACTCATGTACAGCAAGTCACAACACTTACTGAAGTTTGACCCAATTGAGAACCTTTAATACAAGTCATTCCTAACCCTAACCCTTACCCTGACCCTAACATTAACCCTAACCCTAACATGAACCCAAACCCTAACCCTAACCCTAACATTATCCCTAACCCTTACACTGTCCCTATCCTTATCCCTAACCCTATCCTTAAGCCAAACCCTAACATTATCCCTAACCCTTACACTATCCCTAACCCTTACACTATCCCTATCCTTATCCCTAACCCTAACCCTAACCCTAACCCTAACCCTATCGCCGTGTGTCAGACTACCGTGTTACAGTAGGTGACTGGTTAATGGCTGTAGGTCATTGATGGCCATAGAGTAATGCATAGTAGTGCTGGGTATTGTTAAGAACCTCACAATTCAATTTGATTTTGATTCTTTGGGTCACAGTTCGATTTAAATGCTTCAATATTGATTTAGTAATAAGTAGAACTACACAAATAATACCTGTTGATAATTTTAAAATTATTATTTATTTTCCTGCCCATTTGAACCGCCATGGAATACATTACATTAACATTGTATACATTAACGTTTTTGAGCAATAAGACATCTCAAAATAAAACAGTAGCACGATGAATCATTCAGAATATCCTTTTATCGATTTTCTGAATTGATATTGAATTGGGAAAAACTATATTGCAATGCACTGATGAATTGATTTTTTACCCACCCCTTATAAATGGGGAAGGGGGGTCAATAAAAAAAAGGTACTGATACGGATGAATGACTGTCTCTTCACGGCTGCTTCAGCGAATGTTGATCAAACATTTGTTTCACTCACATGACAGTGGAATGACAAAGCAACATGAAGGAAGGATTTAACTTATTTTATGAATGTGTGCTGACAATCAGCTGAAATTTTTGCTGATACTTCCATCACATTTCTCATCACATGGAGAACTCAAAACAGACCAAAAAAAAAAAGTCACATGACCAAGACTCAGGTATTATCTCTCACAACAATGCTGCAATACTATTCTGGAGCCTTTAGGTCCCTTGGCGATTTCTTAGTTTCCAGCTTTGCCATTTACACGCAACATGGAGATGATTTGGTCTCAGTCCTCAACAATGGAGTTTTAAGCTGACAAAGAACGGTCAGAGAAGGACCTGGCACGACTGAGAAAAGCATCTGATCTTAGAGATAACATGAGCTTTTCACACAAGAACTGGCAACTCTGTGTATTACTCTGTGTGTAAAGGGTGACTTCTAAGCATGCGTTTTCATTTTTGTAATTTTGCATGTCTTTATTTCAACCAAAATCAAATCCGTGGAAAAATGAGCTGAACAAAAATCTTAAAATCAAATCTCAATCAACCCGTACATACTGGACTCGGACACATTTAAAAAGCATCATCATTTGGAAACTATTTATTGAACATTTGCAACCAGATATCAGTTAAATACAGAACTTTCATTTCTCTCTTTACATCCCCCAACAGCAGGGACTGGCTCCGCTTCATTACACTCTCAGAGGAGGGAATGTTACAGGTAACTTGGTAAGGCGCACACTGTGCTGGAAGTCATTTGGCTTTCTGTCTTCTGATGATAAAGAGAAATGAAATCTGAGTCTACCTCTTAAATGTCCAGCACTGTTTCCACCTCTTCCAGCTGTTTCACCTGTAGTCAGGTGCTTTCGTCAACCCTGCGCGTACACATCATGGCGAAATGACACTAAATAGCAGGCGAGAAGAGAAAACCAGTGTAGACGGCGGAGACGCACCCCTACTGGATGCAGTCTTCCACATGTCGCCGTGAATGAAAAGCTCAAAGTAAAATGATCAACAGGAATATATTAGAAAAATGGCAATTAGTCTTTAATAAACACCTCGCCTCACCTACTCCCAACCAAAGACCAGGGTTATAAATTAAAACTGTCCAAGTAAAATCAATCAACCAAAACTTTGGGCCCATTCAGTTCCATTTCAAGACTGGAAAAATCCTCATTGAAAAAAAAACAAATGGCACTTTTCAGTCTCTTGAACTGGAATCTAGAATGTCGACTCCAACGGAATCGACCCCCAACCCTAAAATCAACTCTTTCTAATTTACATATATGGGTCAGGCGCTCTTCAAGCTTCCACCATTCTAGCAGTTGCTCCCGGCAGGACACAGGGACTGTGTGGTCTCCGAGGGCTAGGCCACAGTTTTGAATGTCTGCAGTATGAGGTTGGTTTGGTGGATGAGCCGGTTTGCGCTGATGAAGACATTTATTGCCCTGGGAAAAGAGAAAATTCCAAAGTCAGAAAACAAAAGAGAAAGGGCTGTAGCCTGATTACATAACAGGCATATTAATAAAGGGTGCCAGAATAAATGGTCAGACGTGTGCCAACATATTCATTGTCTACTTTTACAACATCACACTGTTTCACAACCCAGCAGTTGATACAACTCTTTTATGATCACAATCTAAAGTCATGGCTTTTCATTGTCAGTGACTTCTTCTTGTTTGCCATAGCCAACCACAACTAGCAGGTAAATAATTAGCTTGGTTAATACAATAAAAGCACCTCTCAGGTTTATTTAACCCCAGAACACTAGTGTTAAATTAGAATTAGTAACACCACCAACTTAGACAGCAACAACACACTGAAAATCATGTGAGCACAATGGCATGGGTGAAAATCACCCGACGTTATTGCCCTCGGGTTAACTGGCTTGTGATGTCAAATCAAACAAATGTAGCGTAAGCGGAGGACTATGTCTTGGCAGCAACTTCCCAGAGTCTTATCCTGGAAATGTATTAATAACCACTAGGCTTAAAATACCTATTGTAAAATAATTTCAGCTCCATGTCAGTAAACGGTCATAAGAATGGTTTGAAAACACTGGAAAAATGTATATGGAAAAACTGAGCAGCAGCAGTGTCCCTGTTGTTTGGCACGCCCTCCTTACCTGTGAGCTGCAGAGCACAACATTTCTACATTCAGCAGAGGTATAGGTATACACTTACTTTCCGTCTTTGAAGTATGTTTTGAGGGTGTCGCTGAAACTTTTAGAGTATTTCACAAACTCCTTTTTCTGATGTTCCAGGGCCTTAATGTATGAAAAAGCAAAAATTGTTGAGAAACATTTTAAAAAATGTGAAACGTACAATAAACAAGTGGTTATTTTTATATGTGTGCTACTTACTCTGCGATTTTGATACTGATACTTCTTAATGACATTGTTGACTGTGTCCAGCAGCTCTTTTATGGCGCTGGCTATGTCTCTGTGTTAAACAAAAATCAAGGACTAAGATTACATGACCTCACGGGTCAACAAAAGGCAGTCGAGATCAGTGATATTTGAACACTAACAATGCATTAAACTGTGTAATACAAGTTTAAGATGTATCACACCCTCAGAACGAGGTCACATAACCCAACACTACCACAGATACCCGATTAAAAAGATATAATAGCTGGCACTCTATTTGTGAAAAAAACCCTGATATTTGCCAAAAACTACAATGCCGTAATTTACTTATGTGACACATGCTACAGAAGCAGGATTTTGCTTTCTTGGTCTGTTGGCAGCATACAGTGTAGAAAATAATATGCATTTTAAGAGCTGATAGCTTCAGTCAAATTTTAGAAAAACAATAATAAATGGACTGATCTTGTTTAATCTACTGAATTTCTGGAACGGTAACTTAGAAGACAAAAAAATGAAGTTGGGGAACTTCCTGCTTCCTGGTCCATAAAATAAGGATAAGATAATACAGGGGGTCTTCGAGTTACGACGGTCGCGTGTTACGTTGTTTTCGTGGTTACGACACATTTCCCGTGAACTTCCTTGTTTCGGCTTAAGCGGTTTGCCCCGTAAATATGTACAGACTTCGCACGGGAACTAGTTGGTGAGCGCTCTCTCTGTCTCTCAGCGCGCCTGCCAGCTCTCCAGCACCTCCACAGCACCGCTACGCTACTCTGCCTTGTGTTTACTTATGTGAAATGGCCGGCTGGCGGGGGGGGTGCAGCGGCAGCCGGTAAGGAGAGGCACACGGACACAGATGCGTTCAGGATCGTGGCAATACCGTAGGTTTATTCACAACACAGGGTCTACACGGTTGATAACAGAAATCTAAAGGAAATGCTCATTACACTCGCGATATCAACCCCTACAGTGACAAAAGGCAATTTACCATAGTAAACTCTTATTGTAGGGTGGTGTTATAGCGACATCTAGTGGCACAATATATGCACAATGGCACAATGAATGTATGTTCCGACTTGCGTCGAAACTCAGTTGCGACACATTCTCAGGAACGGATCTCAGTCGTAACTCGAGGACCCCCTGTATATAGATAGACCATATCTTGGTACTAACACTGCGGCAATTCAATGTTGGAGAAGATAAAAGCAATTAAAAACCTGAATCAGAAAACCTGAAAACAGATTAGCATTTTTTTCTACTGGGTAAATGTCTAGCAAATATTTCTTTGTTTGTATTTGAGTTTGGAGACAGCATGGTGCAGGTATCCTGTGTGCACTCACTTGATAGTCTGTAGGAAGCGTACTCTGTCATTGATCTCGTCAGGGATTTTGCTGAGGATGTGTTTCAGAGCTCTGGCCTTCTCATTTAGATCCTGGAACTCCTGCTCAGGTCGGTCAATCATGAAATCTGCAGGAAAGGGGGTTAGCAGCACATTCACAGAGACTCAATCATTTGGGTGAACAGGCAGATAAACAAACATGATGACTGAGTTAGGACAGAACACAACACTGGTGAATACCAATGAACAAGAGATAGGATGAACATTGTCCCCAGCTGCCCCTCCTCCACAAACATCCCAATTTCGCAAACAAAACACAGCAACACAGCACATATTTCTTGCTCTTTGATAATCACCTTCAACATCATCCGCTGCCATGCGCAGTAGGGATTCAGTAAAGTTGATTTGGACATTCTTTTTTTCCAAGATCTTCATTATGATGTCCTGAGTCAAACCAGGGTTCTCTCTCTCCGCCTAACAAACACGTCATCAGAACACGTAAGTGGGAAATCAGGTGTAACACAGCACAACAAACAGGAGGAGGTCCGTGACTACAGAAACCCAAAAACAAAAGAAATCTCAGCTCCTGAATAATTTAACCTTGAATTACAGCAGCCAGGGTACAGCAGGGCAGCAGAGTCACCAATCAGTGAGTCAAGTGAACAAAAGACCCACAAAGGCCATAAAACAACAGCTGAAAGGCAATCACACCTCCCTTGCATTTGTAAAGCGACAAGACTGCTTTGTCTTCATTAATGTTTTATCTACACACAGTGAACGCCACCGCTCATCTGCTGCGGTGCAGTGGTGATATGTGACCACCATGCTTTGAACTGTTCCGGTGCAATCACAGCTGGACTGTAACAAGGTCTCATCTGATGACAACAGTCGTGTATCACATCAGAGCCACTGTTGCAGAGGAGTTCGTCAACACAAGTGCTTCAGTACAATGAAACCCATGCACACTGAATCCACGTTTCTGCATCACCCCATAATGGAATTATATGTCATCACATGTTATTAATTAATCATGAATTACTTGAGTCACAGTGAAACAGATGTTAAAAAACAAAACATTTTCACATTTTTAACCCTTTAATTCTTTTAAACAAAAGGAAAACAATCACACAGCAAGGTCCTGCTATCTGTAGCAGGCAAGTCTGCCCCTACAGGTTTGACTGTGAAACCAGCTGAGCCCTTGTTAGGAGACAAATAAATACCAGTGATGCCTGACTCTCCTTCTAGAGCTCCCTCTGCTGCTCAGGGCGCAGGCTGCCCCCTCTCAGACTTTTCTTCTTTTTTTTTTTACTTATTTTCTTTTTTCTTTAAGTGACACAACTCAGCTTTCACACAATCATTTTCATGCATTTCCCTCTTGACACCTGCATGTATACCAACACAAGTAACCGTGCATATAGAGTGACTGTATAGGTCATCTTATCTATGCATAGTCCTACCTTTATGAAGGCTGCTCTGAGCGTCTGAGCTGCTGACAGGTTGATCCTCTCCAGCTAATGGGAAAAAAGGGAAATAACTTAACTGAGACATCACTGGATAATACCTCACATCTGACTGGAAGTTTCAGGGATGTTATTCAACACTTAATCGCTGTATTAAAACAGGCACAAAACAGGGTACATGCTCCACGTTACCACACAAAGGTGATTCAGAGAATCGCAACACGATATGAATTCAACCTTTCGTTTGACAAATACACAGAAAGCGTTTTTTCAGGTTTTCCTATTCAGCGACCATGACTGTGTTTTAGTATTTTTGCTGAGGTTTGGTGGTCACAAAAACATTTTTATCAATATAATACACAAGTAAATATTGTATAATATCGTGCATCGGATACAATCATTGTCCCCTTACACTCTTGCACAGAATGGTTTATCCAACAAATACATTTAAACAGTACTACAATCCTACAATATCTATTTACAGTATTTATATTTCTCTGTGCAACGTAAAAGAAAATGCCTTTATTTCACCTGCTAAAATGTGCGTCACACGCGTCATGCCATCCTTAATGGTGCATGATTATGACTTCATTATTATGGACCAAGCGTTTTTCCCCTTTTATTGGCTACATAACACAACAAACTTAGCAGGGATAAAAAAACAGCAGACTGTCATCGCCTCTGGTGATTCAAAGATCAAACTAATCTTCTTGGAATTAACAGTATTTAACAGAACAAGTATTAAACAGTCTGTGATTCCTACTCAAACACTGAGTGAAAGCCGACAGTTTTCATCACTGGATGTTTTACCTCATTGAAAACTGGGTACATCACGGCGTACAGCGTCATGGATACCATGGAGTTTGTCTCCGCTTCATTCTTCATCTCCTCCATTGTCATCCTCCAGGGAGGAGCTGCTTTTGGTTCAACTGAGGAGAAAACTGTAGCTCACACACCGTCAGTCACACAAACACAGACACACACACACTCACACACATTCACTCACACACACCCTGACAACCGCACAAGCTCCACAGCGACAAGAGCCTGGAGAAAAAAAAACCAAACATACATGAGCAGGGTGTCGATTTTTTAATTTTTAAGACACAAGTATCTATACGCACTATGTCTTCATGAAGATGTCTTAGATGCGGTTATTAGTAGCCTATTTTTACTGGTGGTAAATCCGGATGTGATAAAGTGATACGAGCTATGATTAGACATTTACAAATGCAGTTCAATGGTCAATATCAAAATAAAATTCACTTTTCAGTGAATGGTTGCATTTGTTCATTCATGGTGGCTTTTAACCAGAGGTACAGCTTGCACGAGCGTCACTGATGTCATGATGAAGGCAGTTATACACAGCAAAATAGGCATCAACAGATAAACTGTGTTTAGGCAATAATCTTTTACAGATTAAGCAAACTCTTTAACTTCCTGATAGACAAACCATGGCACTCAATGTATGTATAACATTTCCCTGTATTTGAAACTTCCGTACTGCATTTTTCTTATGGCACTGAAACATATTATTTGTTACTTTATCAATACATTTCACGGAATTATCTTCAGTGAACAAATAAATTGCTTTGTCTGTAAAATGACAAGTAACACAAAAGAATCAAATCCTCATATCTGAAAAGCTAAAACAGTAAATTAGTTAAATGTCTGCATTCCCTTCATTAGAGTAATTGCCAAACTTTCTGTTGATCAACTCATTTCTACTTCCCGGGTCAATATTAACACATACAGTATGTCCCAAACCCACAACAAATCTATCAGCATCGACACTCACACTTCGTAACAGCAGGAGGATGTGACCTATCTGTTTAACCTGGAGAATGGGAGCGGCACAGTTGCACATTAGCAGGCTGCTGCCAACAAGGCCATAATGTGACCAAAGTGCAAATTAAATGTAAAGTAATTCAATTAATTAAAAAAAAAAAACAAGGAGCGCTCATTACAAACAATAATACCGAGAAATACTGAGAGAGTCAAAGGGCAGGATGACGTGACTGGTTAAGTCGTGTATAGCCCCGTAGCTCAAATCTTAGCTTATTGAAACTTTGAGCATTTGGGTGAATACCTAAATGCTCAACTTGAACGACAATGTATATTTCATTTGGGTTACATATCCCGAGATATACATTATCGTTCAAGTTTTTCAGCCAGTGACAGACGCTTATTGCTGCCTTACTGCAAGGCTAAATAGATCAGCTACTCGGCTAACTGCGAATAGCTGGGTAATCGATGAAAGGCTAAACGGCGTTTGCTAATTCATTTTAAATGTAACACAGAATCAGAATTCATAACAGTGATAATCGACTGGGTAATGTGACAAACTTATCGCGATCGAGTCGTTAAGATTCCCAATTGAGGCCTATGGCCGAGCAGATCCATGGTAGCGAACTGCTAGCAGGGAAGAGCCTAGCTTACGCGCTAGCTACAGCAAATTGTAGATTTGCACTTGCTGATGAGCCACAGCGCGTCAACAAACGGCCTAAGGAGAGATGTGTACGTCGGCGCACGAGCGTCAAATGTGTACTTGTATCTACCTCTGGTCTGACGTCTTATATTGGATGGTTACGCCGTCGATTGCCTTTTAGCAGCTATGTTTTCTTTACAACTTAAGGCGGAAGTTTTTTAGGACTGGCCTCAGCGACATCTTCCGGACCGTTGCTACGTAAGCTCACGCCCTCTGATTGGAAAGAGCGTCCGTGACGTGTATGCAAAAATGTATATTTCTTTCATCGTTGCAACTTTAATTAATTTAGTGAAGTCTGTAAAGAGTGGTTTTCCAGAAACAAAAACAGTTTGTAGTGTAAAAGTATGCTTCCGCTTGAAAGATGAATGGGAAGTCGCAAACATTTTTTGCAACAATTTTTAAATGGCGCTGTTTTTTAATGAAAAGTGAAATTAGCCCATTTTGTGTTTCCACGAATAAGTTAAAGTAACGTAATGTAAAAAATGTGTAAACAACCCTTTACTCACCATGGAAACGCTTATATTATGTGGAATGTATGATTCTGAATCTGTCTAAAGTCTAAGAAAATAAGCCTTGTGATGTTATCGCGGTTATCTGAACATGCAAATCCTTCTGACTGTGGTAACGTAGTCAACTTAACCATTTAAATTTAAATTTAATGATAAGAATTTTACACGTCAAGTTTGTATATTGTTCTTGTGTTTAGCTAGCTGATGAGATAACTGCTCTTAAACATCTTTCCCATCTTTGACATCCGTCCTATGTAATGTGATTGCAGCTCAAGGAAGGTAGTCTATCTCCCAACATCATAAACGTTTGATACTAAATTGCTTTTAAGGAAACTAATCAAAATATCCTGAGCCCTATTACATATGTGGCAGTTTAGAGTATTAGATGGAATCCAGCTTTTTCAGGATGCACACTTAAGAGCTTTTTAATAAAACTGGTAGGTATGTGCTATGTTTTTTTCTTTGTCCCTGAATTGGCAAATGACCGATCATACTTACAGTTTCCATATCTCCACATTACATTCTACTCATTTCCGTAGGTCAGCCGTCTATTGTGGAGGAATGTAGAGGTCATCTTCAGAATGTCAGTTTAGTTGTCTGGTTCTTGTCATTCTGATGGGTCAGAGAGGGACAGGCACCAGGTGAAGATGAAGCCCTCCAGCACATTAAGCCAGTTACAGAATCCGTTCTATCTAGAGTGGAAATCTTGCATTCAAAATAAAATATTTCACTGCATTATATGGTTTCACATTGGATACACAAATATGTGGTTGATCTAAACCAGGGTGTCAGTGGTGTTGATGTCAACATGAAGACCACATCCACATGTGACTTTGGGGCAAGACGCTTAAAGTCACAAAGGACGAACAAACGTGGCAAAACTGGTTATCAAACCACTTTTTGATTGTCAGATACAGAGCATTTACATCTCGTTGTATGAAGACAGCTAACTCTGAGGTCAGCTGGGTGTCTCCATTACATATGAAGTAAACGATCCAGTCGTATGCAACGTACACATTTTGACCACTGCTTCACAACATAATATCACTGCATTCTGCATGCAGTTGGAATGCAGTCATTAAAAACAGGGCAGCCCTGTGAACCAAATCAAAATCTATACTGACTCACCTGAAGAGATGCAGGCTGGAGCATGACTCAGACCTGAGTATCTGGGCTTAGCCCTCACATATAAGCGACTGCTGCAAGCCTAAACTCAAATCTCAAAACAATTTTGGCACACTGCAAAGAGGTGTGGCTGATGATTCCTTAGGCCCCTATCAGACCTTAACCCCTAACGGGACAGAGACATTTGCATGCTGTGATAGCCTGTGTCCTAAAGGTGGGGGTTATGTGTGTATGTATGTGTGCTATGTAGACGTGTGCATTCTTTGTCATTAGTAAAATAAGAGGTTGAAGAGCATTGCATTGAGGGGAAGTTGCTGCAGAAGTTGTACACATAATGTGTCCCCCAAGATCTCATGGCGTCAAGTCCCATCAAAGATGTATTGATCAATTGATGCATTAAAGAATGTATTGATCAGATAAAATTTAAAAAAAAACAACCTTCATTTGCTGGAGTGTTCCAGAAGCAACAGCGTCTGGATGATTCTAGGAAAACAACAGAAAAAGGGTGTTTCTGTGAAGAGGAATATCTTCGGGCCAGTGGTGGGCAGGGCGCTGCGGCTGCCGCCACCCATTTTAGGCTTCTGTCGCTTAACGAGCGGTACGGACGTGATCGCGTATCCGGGATTATGTAACAGGGACGGGGCCGTCTGATTGGCTCGCGGCGCTGATGTCGTCGGGCGCAGGCACACGCGCGGTTGGAGAACAGCCCTCTGCCGGCACTTTCGGATAAATAGGAAGGACTGGAAATTTCCAGTCACACGAGTGAAGACAGGTCACAAGTGAAGACAGACGCACACCAGCAGCTCGAGTGAACGTGAACCGACGTGAAGGCATCTCTCCAAAAGGTGAGGCGATTTCCGCGTTTGTAGGTCAGTGGAGCAAGTGATGCGTTCATTGACTCGTCGCTCGTTTTGTCTCATGGTCGCCAGTGGCGCAGCGCAGGTGAAGTGTCACTGGACTTTTTTTTTTTTTTACCTCCCAACAATTACAAGATAACTCGTGTTTTGTTTTGTGTGTGTGTGGGGTGTGGTTGGGGGATGGGGGGGGACGTGTCGCACTTGCGGCAGCAGTGTGTTTGAATGGATGACGTGACGCAGCGCAGCCTGGAATGCAGTTGGCACGCGCGCACGCGTGCACACAGAGAGCGAGTTGAATGAATTAGTTTCTCCTTCCTTCTTTCAGACTCTGCAGTCATGTCTGTGAACATTAAGGTCAACAGCCCTAATGTGAAGTACACCGATACCCACATTGTGGCCCAGTATGCGTATCAGACCACATCAGTGAGCAGAGAGGGCAGCGCAGTCACGGTAAGTCACAGACGACTTGTGTGACAACTGTCTCTGCGTGTCATCGGAGAAGTGTCGCAGAGAAAATTAGCATCCAGCAGGTGGCGGTAATGCACCTAGAGGTTGTTTGCCAACTGCCCTTTAAACGCCAGAAGAAGAATGAATAAGAACTACAAAATTTTAATGTAATGTTGTAGTGAGCATTTAGTACTCACATAATGTAGTAATGACTATTGATGATTCTAGAATTGTAATAAAGAATATAGAATAACCAAGTAATAATGTAGAAACGAGTATAAAGTACTCATGTAGTAACGTTGTAGTGAGTACTGAGTACTCAAATAATACTATAGCAGTGATTATTAAGTACTAATTTAGTGATGTTGTAGCAAGTACTAAGTACTCAAATAATAATTTAGTAATGATTATTGAGTACTCATTTGTTGGTGTTGTAGTGTGTACTGAGTACTCAAATAATAATATAGTAATGATTATTGAGTACTCATTTGTTGGTGTCAAATAATAATATAGTAATGATTATTGAGTACTCATTTGTTGGTGTTGTAGTAAGTGCTGAGTACTCAAATAAATAATATAGTAATGACTGCTTGTATAATAATTAATACTGACTGCAGATCTTAAAACTGAGCCGTGACAGCTGAGCACTCATGTTGCTAAGTAACCATGCGCTCATGTAAACAGAGAATTCGGGGTGACAGCATGTTGACGTGAGTTATGTGCAATCTCCCATTAACTCTGCCTGCCCCAGGTGACCCCCCGCACCACTGAGATGACATTTCGCACTGAGAGGCGTGTGCCCCGTCTTGGCGTGATGTTGGTGGGCTGGGGAGGCAACAACGGAACCACAGTCACTGCAGCTGTGTTGGCCAACAAGTTGGGTCTCGCCTGGAGGACCAAGACTGGACTGAAGGTGAGTGTTGGCAGCTAAAATACAAAAGCCAAACAGGAATTGATGAGGTGATGTGGTGAAAAAAAAGAGAAATGAATGATGAATGGACCTTTATAACAAGACTAAACTGAAACCTGAGGGTAACACTAGGGAGCAAATAGAGAAATGTCTTGTTCCAGTATATAGACACAGCCCCCTGTATGTCCCCTGGTGGAGATTATACTGACATGTGCAGTTAAGCGTTCAGAGCTTAGCTGACTCTGGACTCAGGGATTTCCCTTTACATGGACATGTACTGTTACATCTTTGTCCTGGTTCTTTTGATGGCTCCTTTGATTCTGGTCATTTTCAAGTGATCGGTGATCATAAACTTTAAATAACCCTTGAACCAGTGTGAAATATACTTGCTTGAAGAAGTGAAATCACTGTCTTTGTCTCCTCTCTCCATCTCATTCTTCAGAAAGCAAATTACTTCGGCTCCCTCCTGCAGGCCTCATCTGTTTGCCTGGGATCAGGGCCCGAGGGCGAGGTCAACGTGCCCTTCCGTGACCTCCTACCCATGGTTCACCCTAATGATATTGTCTTTGACGGTACGAACAATTGGAAACAGTCTGCTTGAGGTTTAACCTCTGATGGAAACTGATACATGTGTGTGTATATGTGTGAGTAGATCAGTGTTAAGGACAGTCAAATCTAAAAATAGGACAGCTCTGGAGGACAGATAGCCAGGTCAGCATTTTTTTTTTTTTTTTTTTAATTAAAGCGGTTTGTGTTTTTAGGCTGGGATATATCCTCAATGGATCTCGGCAGTGCCATGGAGCGAGCGGAGGTGCTTGATTGGTCATTACAAGAGCAGCTACGACCTTACATGAGCCAAATGAAACCCAGGCCCTCCATCTACATCCCAGAATTCATTGCTGCAAACCAAGCCAGTCGGGCGGACCATGTCCTTACCGGGACACTGGCAGAGCAGGTAATTTCATTTTCACTTGTGCTTTTCCAAACAGTAAAAGCACATGTATAAGGAATGACATTAATAATAATTACTTGGGCAAATAATGGAATCAATTAGAGCCACAGTTATCCATGTCAGTGAGTGAGCGTTCACAGTATCAAATGATGCTGGAGGTTTGCAGGGTCCCAGGGCTCCGAAATGGAGGCATCATTAATGCTCTTACTTCCACTTGCATTTCCAGCAATGCCCATGAATGTTATCTGACTGGTAGAGTTATATCATTGCCGTCCATTTATTTGACTGGTTATTTATTTCACTTCCAGATGGAGCAGATCAGAGCTGACATAAGAGACTTCCGTCAGTCGAGCGGTGTGGACAAGGTCATCGTTCTGTGGACGGCGAATACTGAGCGATTCTGCGATGTCGTGCCGGGCGTCAACGACACTGCAACAAACATGTTAGCTGCAATCAAGGTTAGAGCAGGAGCCATTGTGTTGAAACTTCCTCACACATAGAATGTACTCTGCAGGGAGAGTCAGTAGAACAAAGGCTTTAACTTCCCATGAAACCAACCTGAATCGTGTTGGCGGTCATGAATCATCTATTCGGCTTTAATTTTCCCCTTGCGCTGAGGACCAGACGCTAATCCTCCATCACTTTTATTCAAGCTTAAAGGATAAAGAGATTAAGTCTCATAACACTTCACTGTGTATTTATAAATTAAATGCCCTCATTAGTCAGAAACAGTCAGCCATTTCTTTTATGATGGATCACGGGAAGAAAAGTATGATTTTCCTTTTTGTGCCGGCACTGCTGTCAGCAGCAATCATACTCGATGTCACAGACTTGTGATCTTCAGCAAATAGCTCAGTTTTTCATAGACCTCTGTAATTCTCCAGGGAACTGTAGTTTTTACCCTCCCTCTCCTGTAAAACGATGATACACCTGGTAACAGAAATTATCTGTTTGTTTTTCTTTCCATATCCATCAGGCTGGAGCAGAGGTTTCTCCCTCCACTCTCTTTGCAGTGGCCAGTATACTGGAGAACTGTGCCTACATCAACGGCTCCCCGCAGAACACTTTTGTCCCAGGGGCCATCGAGCTGGCCAGGCAGAACAACGTGTTCATTGGAGGAGATGACTTCAAATCTGGCCAGACCAAGATCAAATCAGTGCTGGTTGACTTCCTGGTCAGCGCCGGGATCAAGGTGACAGGATGCATGGAAAGAGAAATAATTGAAGAAATGAATGGCTACTAATCAGAGTCACGCCCCGGACGGGTACTCAAAGGGGTTTTAATGTGTTTTATTCTACCATTGACAGCCAACTTCCATTGTCAGCTACAACCACCTCGGCAACAACGATGGGAAAAACCTGTCGGCTCCACAACAGTTCCGCTCCAAAGAGATCTCCAAGAGCAACGTGGTGGACGACATGGTCCAATCCAACCCCATCCTGTTTCAGGCCGGAGAGAAACCAGACCACTGTGTAAGTGACTCAGACACAGGCGAAGAATGAGCCTGATGTGCGTGATAACAGAAAACAACTGGTCAGACTTTAAAAAAAAACATCTCTGTGCATTGTTCCAGGTGGTGATTAAGTACGTTCCCTATGTGGGGGACAGTAAGCGAGCCATGGATGAGTACACCTCTGAAATAATGATGGGTGGGACCAACACTATAGCTTTGCACAACACCTGTGAGGTCAGTGGTCACTAAATACATGTGTCAGAAACAGGCAGAACCACGTCATAGCATATTATTATGCAGTTATGCAGTATTCCACAGTGTCTGATGTTTGGTGTAGTCTGCTATTCCCTGGCTAAACACAACATTCAGAGTGGTTCTGACTCTGGCTGTAGATGTGGAGGAGGAGGCTCAGGGGCAGCAGCTTACTGGTAATCCTTCTTAGCAAGAACGAGAGCTAATTTAAAGATACAGTACATATGCAGGTCGCTTACATAATTATTTAATGTTGCAGAGGCACACCTGCTTTAGCCCTTCACTATTTCTTTCTGTTACTCAAAATAACATCTATTCAGTTTATGGTCATGCAGCTGAGCCTAAAATCAATTTTGCAGTAGCTTTGGTGTAGGTGGGATTAAAGTAGTCGAACCCTGGCAAGTCTCAGTGGTAGTATTGACCTGCAGGGATCTATAACAGCATCAGAGCTCCATATGTTAGTATGTTTAGCCCTATTCCTTTCTACCCCTGCTACATCAGTGTCCTCAACTCACTTTTGTTCTTTGTGTCAGGACTCTCTACTTGCCAGCCCGATCATCCTGGATCTGGTGATCCTGACAGAGCTCTGTCAGCGTGTGACTATCCGGCCTCAGGGGGAGAAGGACTTCCAGTCCTTCCACAGTGTCTTATCACTGCTCTCCTTCCTCTGCAAGGCACCCCTGGTCCCACCGGGGACCCCCGTCATCAACGCTTTCTTCCGCCAAAGAGCCTGCATCGAAAACATCATGAGGTGTGGATCAGTTTCACGTCAAGCCGACAGTTACTTCACCACAAATGTTCATGTCTGTGACAGAAATTAACAAGAGTGTGCGTCCTTGTCCTTTTCAGAGCATGCCTCGGCCTCCACCCTCAGAACCACATGCTCCTGGAGCACAAGCTGCAGAAAAAATTCCTGCCTCCACACACCACTTGCATTAATATTGATGGTCCCCCGATGAAAAAAGCTGTCTTCACCAACGGGAACCATAACTATCTAACAAATGGCATCCGTGCACATGACGATGACGTAGCATGTGCATTATGATTGCAAATAAAAAACTACAGCCGAAATGGAACTGAAATTTAAAGTTAATACCTTGTTTAAAACAAGCAAACTCCATTATCAAACTGATTCAACTAGATAGTTATGTGAGATGCTCTTCAAATCAGAGTTAACCTAAGAGTCTCATCCTGTTCAGGGCAGACATGTTGCCACATAATACACAGCCTGTTATGTTCAAATGTGATATTGTTTATTATGTAGAATTAACAATTTAATGACTTTTAAAAGCTTTTCTGTAGTTATTACTTTTTCAAGGTGCTTGAACTTCATTTGATTTCCATTTGCAAATCTATGAAGGTCCAATATATTGATGTGTGCTTTGTAACATGGTGTACATGGCAGTACCTATAAATTGTTTGCCATTCTGCAGTTAAATAAAAAAAGACGAACATTGGCTGATTAATAAGGGATCTTCTAATTTGGTTTCGCTGTGTGCAAAAATTGTTTTGTCAAGCTAAATTACTGACATGTAAGTTTTACA
This sequence comes from Trinectes maculatus, assembly GCA_016785345.1. Taxonomy (NCBI): domain Eukaryota; kingdom Metazoa; phylum Chordata; class Actinopteri; order Pleuronectiformes; family Achiridae; genus Trinectes; species Trinectes maculatus. The sequence goes on from JAFBJQ010002883.1 coordinate 270,347, forward strand.
GTTTATTTACAGTACAAATTTAAGTTGGGTTATTTTCTGTGGCTTCTCTGACATTGAGTTGCAGAGGCAGCAAGTTTAACAAAGTTGTCTAGGTATTAATGTACAATAAAGATTAAATGATTAAAATGGCATAAACTGTTGTGTTTGTATTTTTAATTATCTTGATCCATCCTTCAAGTTCTGTGTGTCTGATTATTTATTGACAGATTGAACACATCAAGGAATTTAGCATAGTTTTGCATAGAAAAATTAATCTATCAAAGCCTAGAGAAAGAGAAAAAAATCTTGGCCAAAATATAAAGAATCTCAAGATAAAACGTTTGAATTTCTGAGCTTATTTTCTATAAATATTAAAGTAAAGTATTAATTTGAAGTCAAACATTCATCTATCTGTGACGCTTTTTCTCATATACTTATGATATTTTTGATTGATCAATACTATAGTGACTTTTTGCTTTACATATATTCCGCAGTGTTAGGACTTTTAAACATTTCACAGGTTAAGAGTTTATTATTTACGCCCCCTGTAATATAAACTGGTCCGTTTCCGGTCTGCAGTCACTTCCGCTGCCGTTGCCGCGACACGGGACGTCAACAGCAATGGCCGACAAGGAGAAACGCCGGTCCGGGGTAACGGCTCCCGAGATGCCCGAAGTCAAAGCCGCAAAATCGGACAGCGACAGGGAGTTTTTGTCGCAGGCGGGTGTGGGAGAGCTGCTCCGCGGGGCCATCTTGAAGATGGTGGAGACCAGATCGGACGACCCCGTCGGGTTCCTGGCTGACCACTTCTGCAACCTAGCCTCCATGACGGACAGCGCCGCTGGATGCAGCGACGCGGACCAGCTGAACAACGGCCCGCTGAGCGCAGACGCACAGGAGCAGCAGCGTCTCAACCGGGCGCTGTGGCACCTGCGGCTGGCGCACCACTCCCAGAGGTGAACGGTAGAGACGGTGTCATATAGACGGATCAGCCGTGTTCAAATCAATGAAACCTAAAGATTGTGACTAAAGAAATGATATTAAACTATCTAGTAGCTTATAACGAATCTATAAAATATGCTTAATCAGGTCATAACCATTTTGGTCACACCTTTTGTGGATATAGAGATATTAATTTGTACAGTTAGTATCACTCTGTCATGTAGTTGTTGTTGTTATACACTACAATTTTTTTCTGAGATGTCTAGTTTTTTGTTGCAATTTTTTTTTACTCTTTACTACTTTTTTATTATCTTTATAATGCAAATTTCCTCTTGCTATCCCTGTGGCTGCTGTAAAGGTGAATCCCAAATTGGGATCAATAAAGTAAATCTATCTATTTCCCCAATGAGGGACTAATAAAGGTATATCTTATCTTATCTTACTATACATAGTGCAGTCCAGTATACAGTAGGTCACTATTTTACAATTACAATAAAGAAACTAACAGCTACAAATAAACCACTGGCATGAACATAATTATTTACTTTTTCCCAGATCTGCCTTCAGCAACAATGTCCGCGTGGCCTATGACCTTCTAAACCTCACTGCGCCCTGCAGACATCCAGGTGAGGCCCCTGAGGGCCCTGATGTCTCCTGTCCTCAGAGCCCCACCGGAGGAAGGGGAGTAGGGGGGCTGAGAGGAGGCCTCTACACGCAGGCCCTGCAGTGTCTTTGCAGTGAAGGTGGAGTCCCAGCCTCCACCTATGCTCCGCTCCTGCGACGTCTCCACTGCCAAGACCACGAGGCCGTCCCTTATGACGTCTTTCGCCACGGTGTGCTCACGTGTGCCGTTTTCTCAGACTACATCCGGCAGGCTCAGAGGCTTTACGCCGAAGTGTGCTGCCCAGATGAGGGCCCCGCCTTGCGGGCGCTGTGCCTGGCAGTGCTAGGGACCCTAAAGGAAGCAGTGGAGACTTCCCAGGGCTGTGATGCAAACTGCTGTGTTAACGCAAATACAAAAAACACTGCCTGTCTGGAGGCTAACGTGAAAGCTATCCGCTACCTGAAGGCCAGTGCCAAGATCTCTCCCTGCAAGTTAGCTCAGGCTATGTCCGGAGCACAGGCACGAGGCCCCGGTGGCAACATGGACGCAAAGGAGTTTGAGAATGCAGCAGCGGAGCTGTTCATCACTCGAGTCAAAGTTGTGTCCTAGGCTTCCTTTCAGTTTTTCTCATAATTTATGAATGTACAGCATCAGTATTAGACAACCATCTTTTCACTCTCACCCACTGCTGCAGATATCCTATAGGAGCTAGGATATTACCTTCTCAAACAAACTGACACTTAACCCAATACCTCCACTGTCTGGTCAATGTCAAATTTTACTTTGTTGCTCAGTCTTTTACATATAATACTCATTTTAGTGAGCAGCACTATACTGAGATACAGTATATCCACTGTAATCAAATGCAAGAGTCCCATAATAAATTCTCCTTTTTTTAAGTGGTTGCTGAGTGATGCTGATTAAAACTGATAGTATATAGTGGATCAGAGAAGCAAAATACAGGGGGCCCTCGAGTTACGACGGAGATCCGTTCCTGAGAATGTGTCGTAACCGAATTTCGACGTAAGTCGGAACATAGATTCATTGTGCCGTTGTGCATACATTGTGCCATTAGATGTCGCTATAACACCACCCTACAGGCAGAGTAGCCTAGCTGTGCTGTGAAGGTGTTGGAGAGCCGGCAGGCGCGCTGAGAGACAGAGAGAGCGCTCACCAACTAGTTCCCGTGCGAAGTCTGTACGTATTTACGGGGCAAACCGCTTAAGCCGAAACAAAGAAGTTCACGGGAGAAGTGTCGTAACCACGAAAACAACGTATCTAACGACCGTCGTAATTCGAGGACCCCCTGTATGTGTAATTTTAGGTATATTTTGTAATTAACACTCATGTACCTTTTGGAATGAAGGGTGTTTACTTGTAATTGTATTGTAATTTACACTGTAGTATTGCTACTTTTACTTTAGTAAATGAAGTGATTTCTTAGCTTTCAACGCGGTAATACAGATTTTTCTTTTTTAATTTATGGTTAAATCCACTCATGAAACCTTTCGAACAATGTCCACTAGATGGCAGCACCGCCCTGGTGACCGAGTCAGAGAAAAACAGGAAGAGAGCGGAAGTACACAAGCAAAACAGTCTGCGCAACAAAAATTACCGCAGCGTCTTTTTATTACAATAACTTTTGAAATCGTTAGAATCATAACTTAATGCCCCGCATGTTGGAGCTGTGAAAATGGTAGAAGAGGAGCAGCTGCGGTCCTTCATGTTCCTGATGACCTACATGCTGCTGAAGCGCAGGAGAGACATAAACAATGCGGACGTTCAGAGGCGCAACGACATCCGACGACGCATCCGACACCGGCAGTACTTCTTCCAGAGACAGCGCAGGATGCTCATGGTCAGTCCCGACCCGCATCACACAACCCCCCAGAATGAAAGCATTAATAAGCACATGAATTTCACTTTATCGAGAGAATATCTTTGACGCTTCAGTCATTCAGGCCATTAAGTTAAACTAGTTAAACTGTGGTCAAAGAAAGTAGATAAGAAAAAAACATGATAATGTCAGTATTCCGTGAAAAAATGTACAGTATGTAGACAGATTGGATTAACATAAACATAAAAAAATGTTTTTTCTTTTCTTAACAGATGATGATAGCTGGAAGTATCAGCTCCAACGTCCGCATCCGAACACGTCCCTGGACCACCACTCCAAGCACTGATTGGTGGGAGCGGGTAGTGATGACAGAATTCCAGCCTTCTGATTGGCTGGATAAGTTCCGTATGAGCCAAGAGACATTCTTCTATCTGTGTGACAAACTGAGGCCCCGTCTGGCTCGGCAGGACACCAGCTTCCGCCTGGCACTGCCGGTGGAGAAACGCGTGGCTGTGGCTCTGTGGCGCCTGGCATCAAACATTGAGTACCGCACCATCAGCACACTGTTTGGTGTGGGGAAGTCCACTGTGTGCCGGTGTGTTCGGGACATGTGCCACGCCATAGTGTCGCTCCTCAGCCCGGTCTACCTGAGGCCGCCCAGTGAGCAGGAGATGGAGGATTCAGCCCAGCTCTTCCTGTCCCACATGGGCTTCCCTCATTGTGTTGCAGCCATAGCAACACTCCACACAGCTATCATCACTCCGTCAAACAATGCATCTGACTATGCTAACCCTGCCGGTTGGCTCTCAGTTCTGTCTCAGGTAGAAATGGCACCTATATCCATGCTGCTTGCTGCTTGTCCTACATAAGATTACGACTTTTTGCTTTGCTGTTTCAGGTGGCTGTCAGTGGCCGAGGGCAGTTCTGGGACGTATGTGCCAGTTTCCCAGGTGGAACGGACCCAGCTGACATCTTCCTGAACTCTTCACTGTGGGCCACAGCTGCAGAGGGTGGACTCTCACCAGCCTCACTGCCTGTCTTCATGGGAAAACCCCTCAGGTAAGGTCAAAGTCAGCAGCAGGCCAGTTATCATCGTTATCCAATTCAGTATCAAGTCATTTGCAGGCTTTTGAGGATACATATCCTACAAGCTGTATAAGAAAAGTCTCCAGATTCCTCTAAAAGTCTCTCAGTATTTTTTTATTTATAATACCTGACTGAGGACCATCTGTCATGACCAGGTATGTGCTGCTGGGGGAGGCCTGCTACCCACTCCAGAGCTGGCTGATGAAGGTTTATCCTGAGGACAGAGGCAGGGGGGCAGGGCACGCAGCACTGACAGAGCCACAGCGGCTCTTTAACCGGCGACTAACAGCGGCGCTGCGTGTGTCCAAAGAGGCGCTGCTGAGACTGAGGGCACGCTGGCAGTGTCTGAGCAAGAGGAACGACTGTGGACTGGACGTGGTGCCCACCATGATCCTGGCGTGCTGCATTCTGCACAACATGTGCGAGTCCCGCGGAGACGCCTTCAAGGCCGAGTGGCAGGTTCAAGTGGCGGCGTCTGAGAGCCCTCAGCCGAGCCACAAGCAGCTCCTCTCAACCAGTATGGACCAAAGTGATGCTGAAGAGGTCCGCCACCTCTTCTGTCAATATTTTGAACAACAAAATAATTGATCAAGGACTAATTCTGTTGAAAAATCTCATACCTTTGTACATATACGATTGTTTTTTTTTTGGTTACACTAGCAGCATTTCTGTGTTTATATGTTTCATTACATTAACTTTAGCCAGGCATGTCAAAGCAGAGCAATATAAGCATACATTTAAAATGCGTCACATTTGCCAGTTTTCCTCAACATGATCACATTACATCAGCGGATGAATGTCTTCAATAGTCACATTTTTCCCTACTACCGCTAAAGATCATTTGATATGTTTTTATTTATTTTGTATATTTGGTACAATGCTGTGTATAGCTTGTTGTTTTATTTAAAGTTTATTTTTATACATATTTATACATACTGTATCTTTGGTATTGTTTTACATCCAGGTGAAGTGCTGCCTTTAGTTTGAAACACAACAGTGGACAACGTGCAAAGTAAAATTAAGTCAGTCATTATCTCAGTCTTTAATAGGTCTTTAATTCGAGTACCTGGTTTCACAAATACAAAAAATTGGGTAGAATTTAAAAAGTAGGTTTGTACAGAGCACGAGACTTGTGGATACAGCAAATTGCAAATGCTCTCCAGGCTGCAGGCGGACATGTTTCCTTCGTAACAATGAATCATTCAGCAGAACAATGATCATAAACATACTCATACAGACATATTACACATAGTATACATACTTTAAATAGACTTTACATGCAACTGGACACTTGGGCCACAAGGTGTCACTGCCATCACAGCGCAATGGACCCATAGCACTCATTTGACATGCGTCTGCTCTGATGCAGTTTATGCAGCAGGTTATTGATGGAGTGACGGGGATGTGCCTGTTGAAACTTTGGCAACACCCGCAGCAGGTGTATTTGCAGTGATCACACGTGCTATACTGAGGATATAGAGGAAGTACATAATTTTTTTTTTTGGTAAATCCCAGCCCGAACCTCGTTCATTCAATTGGTCTGTGGCAAATCTGTTTTAACGCCATCCTCTGTCACTCAGCACCACAGTGTCTCCTCCTCGCTTAGCATTAGCAGCGTGTGTGCGCGCGCGCGTGTCTCCACTTTGATTCCAGCGACGAGCTACCAGAAAGCCAGCAGCTAGCTGTAAATACGTTTCGGGCTTAAAAATATATATATAATAATAATAATATTAAAAATAAAAAGGGCGTCAGGTCCAGCACGTATTTCATCTCCCCCTTCGGGCTGTGGTAGCAGCCTCGTATTTTACCGTCAACATGAGTCACGGTGTGATGGAGTGCTGTCCTGTCATCGCTAGCTAGGCGGACACATTCCTCCAACCAGCCTGCTGCTTCAATCACTGCGGGCTGACACGCAGCATTAGCCGAGGCGACGCTGAGCGAGCTAGCGGCGCAGCTCTCGCGGCCGTTACGTCTGTTTTAGCCGACGTTAAAGCTAATGTAGTTGCCCAGAGAACGGACGCATTGCTGCGGCGTGGACAGTGCAATAACTGTTATCAGTAATGTTAGCTGCATAGCGGGGAACACTATTTTTTTTTCTCTTCCAGCGAAAACTAGCTGTCGGGGAGACGGGTTTGGATGTCGCGACACTGCGGTCTCGTAACACTTTTGGAGAACCGTGAGGACAGTGAGGGGCAAAAAGACAGAGTTAGACCACAGGGTGAAAGAGGAGGTTAATGATACAAAGCGGGGTGTTAGCTGGCTAATGCGCGGCAGCTGCAGTCACTTTAACATTAGCTGGATTGAGGCAGCGCATCTCGGGGAGGCCCCACCGTCTCCTGACTCCCCTCCCCTGACCGAATCTCCAGTGATTTGCCGAGAACACCCGGTTGAAGTCGCATTTGCTCTCGGCTGGGGGGGCAACTTGACAGCGAGGCCCCTAGCTTAGTCTCCCCTCCCCCAGTCCCGTCCATCCATCCGTCCTGCCCGACAGACCGCATCCTCCGCGCCCGAGACAGAAGCGAGGACCGGGGGATTCGGGATAAGCTGAGACCGTGGGCAAGTGTTGGTCGGGTCCCGTCTAAACCGGGCTGCCAAAAGCAGAGGGGATGACTCTGGAGTCCATGATGGCTTGCTGCCTGAGCGAAGAGGCGAAGGAGTCGAAACGAATCAATGCAGAAATTGACAAACAACTCCGCCGAGACAAGCGAGACTCCAGGAGGGAGCTAAAACTACTTCTTCTCGGTATGTGACATGTTGACTCTTATACACCCCCTATTTTATTGCACTGTCTATTGTCGTTTTATGCAAAACTAACCTCCGCGGGCCTTCTTGTCAATGCTAGCAAAATACGCTGCTAGTTAAGGTTGCTAGCTTGAAGCCTGGTTTCAGTAAAGAGTAACGTTGTGGCATGCTTTCCCCCCAATGCCGGACTTGTCCTCTAGCCCGTTGTGATCAGTTTATTGACCCGTCCGTGTGCACATATGCAAAAACGGTGCTAGCCGCCATGCTGCCGCTTTATTCGAGTGTGTGTCTGTATTGGCACTGGTGTGCGCACAACGGCTCATTTGGCACCACAGTTACTAAGATGTCACCGTTTATGCAGGTTGCCACATGCTAATCACCGGCCCACTTTGACACTAGCCCGCAAGCTAATCGCTTTCCCAGCTTCAAAACCACAGCTGCGGTTTTGTTAGCTGCTGCTGGTTAACAGGTGACGAGGATGGTGACTAGGTAATGGGAGAAGCAGCTGCACCTTTCAGGTTGCTTTACACCGTTGCTCACCAGGTTGCCACATCTAGACCCTCCATCATTGTGTGCATTATAGCGTATTTAATTTTGTGCAGCCGGTGTCACAAATCTACCCTTCTAGTGAATAAGGATACTGAGGGATTTGCCCCCTCATCCTGGAGTCTAGCTGAGTAGGTTATCTATTTTTGTAGCTGGTGTGTGGGCAGGTGGGAGCTGCTGTTGAACAAGTTGCTCTGTACTGCATTGATTCATAGTTATGTGGACACAGAGAAGAACACTTGCGTATGCTTCCCCACACATGTTCTTGCAGTGCTTCAGGGGAGAATGTATTCTGTGTATGAGGGGGAACAAGCTGTATTAGCACGGTGTGACCTGTCACTTCAATAGGCTGGTGTCAAGTGTGGAAGCTCCTTGGTTATTAAAAAAAAGAGAGATAGAAAGAGCAGGTGTCCATTTTGGGACAATTAAAAAAATATCTAGGTTGCATCCTTAGTTTCAAAATGTTTGCTCTCGTTTCTGGCCCGTCAAAAGCAGCCCTGGTTATTTGACATGTGCGTCTCCTTTCATTTCCCTGCTGAATACCTCAGCTCGGAGAAGTAGGCCACGTTAGAGTCATACCGTCGGTGGGACATATTCTAATCTGTGTCATACATTTTAATCGCAGTTGCACTCTGTTCTACCTGGCGGCCAAGGTGAACAGGTTGAAAGGGTGATTGTTTTTCATGTGGCTGCGTTGAGACAGTTTGCAGCAGTTGTAGTTTTCTTCTCCTTCTGATCAGTGACTGGTGTTTTCCAGATATTTTTGGATTCTGGCCATCATTCAATTCAAAATGCTAATGTTGAGACACTAATGCTACCTTTTGGACTGCAATGTTTTAGATGTTAAAATTTTCAGTCTATCCCCGATTGGAGGGCACATGTAAAATAATATGTTAAGTGTTGGTGTGATAGGTTGCCATAAGCAAGAAGTGCAATCAGTCATGCTTTAAGTAGCCCATCCTGCCTGAGTTAAGGCTGTCAGTGGATGCCTGGATAAGGACGTGTAAGGCAGGATTAGTCCAGGTCTTAATAGGCTTGGTTAAACACATCCGCTGCTCAGCCTTTTAAGATGTCACTGACTCCTATTATCCCTTGACGCTATTCTCAGGCCTGCAGCCCTCAGTGAGCTGCCTGCCCCCCTTCACTCTATTGGAGGATGAAGACGGCCACAATTGCTGACCATTAAACCACAATGTTCCATTAAGTGTATTTTACAAAAGATAGAAAGTGATATGGCGGTCATATGGTCAGTGCATAATGAGCACTGACCATTTAGTTCTCTCTGTAGATATAGTGGGAGTCATTAGTGACCCAGCAGTTTAGTGCATGTTTTTTTGCTGGGCGTGCAACAATGTACCCAACAGCTCAAAAGTGTGCACACTTTTTCTAATGTGTAACTGCAGACTCCAGTAGACCCTCACATCAGGGAGGGTTGGTCCAGATATCTGTGGCATTTGTAGCTTGAAAAATATCACATTACTTGCAGATCACAGTAGTTTGTGTCCACTCTGCACCTATAGCTGGGATGCATTGCAAAAATAGCCACGTCTCAACAAATCAGTTAGGAGGTTATGCCAGACGGAGGCATGAGGTTTTTAGACTACGAGGGTGGAATGCTGGGGTTAGTTTTGTAGGTAAATGCCATTACACCTATAATCTTAACCACTTGGTCAGAAAATAACAGCTCTGCCGAGGCTGCAGCAGTGCCCACAGTCTGTCTGCCTGTCACCGAGGGCCATATCAGGCCATACCAGCAGCTTCCTGCTCCACAGACCAGTGGTTTGCCTCTACTTGGTCAAAACACAGTGGGCCAGGACCTTTCCTGCACAGGGTAAATGAACTGCTGGAGTTAGTGGACAGACAGTAAAGTGAGATGGAAGGGCGAAGACTTCAAGTGTTAAAAAGTGCTGATCGGGGTTAACTGTCAGCTTGCTGTCAAGCTGTAGGTGTACCGGTTCTTTTTTTTTTAAATCAGACTGTCGTTGGATCAGTAAACTATCCAAAGAGTGATGTCAACAAGATGTTTTTGTCACCAAGCACAGGGACTGTCTGTGGTCAATACTATATAGGCTCTACAGCACAAGGTGCTTTTGACTGCTTGGTAACACATAATCTCAGGCATGTATCTAATGTTCTCTCATGTTCTTGTTGTTCTCCTTTTAATCAGCAAGAATGTCTTTTGATTGTTTCCAGGTTAAGACATCCTTCAGAGGAAGACTATGATTGAACCAAGAGGAGGATCAGGGGTTAGGCTCAGATGTTTATTGCTGACCTTCCTTCTCTTGCCAGGCTGTCTTATTTTGATCATATATGGCAATAGGGATATTCCAGCTCTACTCCTCTGTAGTTATGCCAGTAAATGTGGAACTATGTGGATGGTCAGTTGTTACTGAAATCCTTTTTTAATGGTCAAATCTAATAGGGTTAAGAAAAAGTAACAATTTGTCTAATATACATACTTTATATTAATATGAAATGAGAACATCCAATAATAATTTCTTGTGCATGGGTTTTGCAGTTTATATAAACTCAGGTGGACAAACAATAATTAGAAGCACTGTCTCTATATTACTTCAAACATACTTTAGGTATTCAGCTGTTCTGCATTATCTGTTGACGCATCAGTCGACATTTGCGACCAATAACAACCTGTTGCCAGTCAGGATTATTTATGAAGTCAAAGTGCACAATTACAACTAAGGTCACCGGAAGGCAAAATGTCACCCATCAGATCAGTAATCACAATGTCAAAGTGATATAGAATTGCAGTTCACATTCTCCATTACAAAACATATCCAGTGTCAGCATCAAGTCTCCCTTGACAGTGCTACTTGTTTGCAGTAGATGCTTAGACAGGTACGGCACCTGGAGCAACCTTGCAAACACTTGTCTCCCTCAATGGCATGGTGCCTTTTACAGTTACTCATACTGCTCACTAGTGCACAGTGTCTCTTAAATGCACACAGCGCACACATGCACACAATCTCCTAAATGGGGTCATGGCTGTTTCTCTGGAGATATGCAGGTGAATGTGGCTAGATGGTGACTGTCCCACTTACTGAGCGCTACACCCGAGTTCCCAGACAAGATGGGAACATAGTCTCTCTTTCTGGACTCTGACAGTTTCCTCAGCCCTCTCTGCTAACAGGGTGGCATGTTCACTCCTGTTTACACCCACCAGCTGCTGTGCACAGTAAAGCCCCCACTATTCTTTGATCATATCTTTCCAGCTTCTGTCTTTTTCAGTTTGAGGCTGGATTTGGAACGAAAGACCAGGTTTACACCTGTCACTTTTGAGGGATGTAAGGCGCACGATATTGTTGTGAATTTTAGTGGGGTTTTTTCTGCCATTCCTGCATAAACTCTTGTTATGTGAGCTTCCTAAAACAAGTGTTCACTCAGAATCTTTTGTAAAGACTTTTTTTGCTCACCCACACCCACTCGGCCAGAACAGCACACAATGCATACCCACTGGTGAACAGACAAAGCTGTCCTAAGTTAGTCAGATGAATATGATAGTTGCAAGTGTGTACCGTGCATGCTGTAGCATGTATGTTCAGGTTACAGCTCTGAAGCCGACAGGAATTGTCTTCGTCAGTTTCCTCTTGATGCCCGTGTGTGTGTTTACTGTACTGTACTGTCTGCATGGCCTAGGTCATTGCAGGGAAAAAGTGGAAGAAATGGGCCATCACAGTGGAGGTAACATCCAGGCCTTGAGGTTGACCACAGGATCCGTGTGTGTCTGTAGTCGGTTAGGCAGCTGGTGTGTGTGTTGTGTAGCTCTAGGCGGTCTTGGCTCAGGCCTTTTGTATGTCTGAAAGAAGCCAGTTTCCAAGAGGCATCTATTGAAAGATTGAGACCCACGCTTCATTGCGATTAGCCTTGTGACTGTCTGATTCATGTAGTATCTTTCCGGGTCAAGGCCAACACCTCTGTAATGCTAGTTTTGACAATATCTAAACTTTTGCTGAGTCCATGCAAATTTTCCCCTTTCTGCTGAGATTGGATTGTCATTCCCCGCCTGAAAAGACGGATCATAGCTGACAGTGTTTGTACCAAAGGGCCATTATAGTTGTTTTTTTTGTTTGTTTGTTTTTTGCATGCAGTTTACCACAATGCTGATGATCTCCTTCTGCTGATAGTCGAAAGCTTTGACATGTATTGCAGAGTCAGGTTTAGCAGGGGTGGTCCTGTATGTGCACGAACCCTTTTGTGGCATGCAAATGAAACATGATAGAAGAATCATAGCATATGAGAAAAAGCAGGTCCCACACACACCTTTTAAAACCAAGTGTCATCCCTCAAACAGCAATTGCACTCATATCTTAGTGAGGACATGTTTGAGTTTTAAGTCATAGTTACATGCAGACAGATCATGGCCATTGTGTGGTAACCCGTTCTCAACAGCTGCACGGAGACAGCAGTGTGTCAAGTCCATCAGGTAACGTGTCACAAGCTGGCATTTGTCGCGTTATGTAAAGGCTTATGAGAGCTAGCCTGGCAACGGAGGATATAGGTGAAGTGTTTGGTGACTTTACACGACAGATAGCTGTTACTGTTTACATACTGTTTTCTTTGCTCTTGCTGCTCTTAACTTGGCTATTGTGAGTGAGTTTTGATTTTATGCTCATCGTCATCACAGACTGGTAGCTCTGTTCCAACCGGTCGGCTCCACAAAAGACCACTGTTGGTGTGTGGGCTGGTTGGTGTACCTTGCACTGTTGCATTGGGCCATAATCTTGAGTTCTCTTTCCTTTTCTTTCTCTCACGCTCGTAGCTTCCTAGAACAAAAAGCGTTATCAAACCCAAGTTGTGTGTGAGCTATTAAAAGGTGACCTCATTTTTCTAGGCCATTACCAAAAAGGAATGGATGGAGTCTAGTTATGAATATCCAAAATTCTTGACAGAGTGGGATGAGAATGGAGGGGCGTAAATCTAGCCTAAGGGACGTAAGGAGGGGTTGTGATGAAGGGGAGGAGGGGAATGAGCGTGTCTTTGTCAGGGAGAGCTGGTGAGGGCATGGAAACGGTTGTGACTGGCGCTGGTATAATCTGCAGAGGAAAGGCTCACTGTGTGTGTGTGTGTGTGTGTGTGTGTGGTGAAAGAGGGACTGACAGTTAAAAGAACATAGTGAAGGGGGGATCTTGTGACGTTGGTCACGAGAAATAAATCAGACATAAAGTTGGAGAGTGCGCCTCTTGTTGCTTTGCTGAGGCAGTCTGCAGTCACCACCAGGACATGACCACTGTACTTGCCTCTCTATCAGCTACACAATCACAGATCATATTGTAGGCACTAGTCTAGGTTTTTGTCAGAAGAGGGGATGGAGGAGGGTCATTTCCCCTAATGTACACGGTGCCGAAAGACAAATTTTAATTCTGGGCTTAAGGTATTTCTTCCTGCATCGACTCAACTGGTGATAGGAACCCCCTGGTACTGACCTGAGACCATTTTTATCCTCTCAATCTCTGCAGAGCTAAGGCCCTTCTTCTCTGCGGTGCACCTAAGGATGAAGAGCACTAAGCAAGCCTGGGGGGCTCGCAGTTATATTTGCGGTCTGCTACGAGAAAGAGGAGAGAGAAGGGGTGGGTAGGAGGGGTAAGAAGTAAAAAAAATAAAAAACAGAAACGAAAAAGAGAGGGAGACAGAGGATGGGGTTGCCATGGTAACAGAAATATGGCTGCTCTTCAAAAACCTTGAATGTAGGTGGTGGTGAGATGAGTGTATGTGTGCTTTTTTCCTTCCTTGTTTCTCCTTTCCTTTCTGTTCTGCAGATATAGTGGATGTGCTGGATCCCTTTAATTTCACAGAGGACTGAGATGCCATCAACCTTGGGATGGGATGTCCTGAGGGTGGCATTTCTGGTCATGTAGAACATTAGGTTCATAGAGGACTTGTGTGAAATGTGGGTTGGGCCCAACAGACCGGGGAAATATTTGGCAAACACGGTAGATTTTAAAAAGCTCAAAAACAAGGTTTCTATTGAATTCAGTGATGGTAATTTGTTTTCACACTAAAATGAAAAATGTTTTTGTAAACATAACAATTGTTTTGGACATGCATTATATCTGTTTTTTTTTACCTATATATATTATGAGTAAATTTGAGGAAACTTAACTCCTAGCAGGGGTTGTTAGAACAACTCCTTCTATGATTTGCAGTTCACTGTTAATGTAGAGCAAGTGGTCGAAACCGTCCTGATTAGATTAGCCTGTGTCATCTCCCTGTTCTTCTCTTGTCTTCCTGGAAAGATTTTTGATTCTTAAAAACAGTGTGATAACATTTTGATGTCTCACAAAAAGCCGTTGACTTGTTAGCAGTCATAACCAGTTAATCAGGTAATCAAAATGGAATTCCAGTATGGGATGTAACTTTGTTTTCTATGTTGTGTTCAGGCACAGGAGAAAGTGGCAAGAGCACCTTCATCAAGCAGATGAGGATCATCCATGGAGCAGGATACTCAGATGAGGATAAGAGAGGCTTCATCCGGCTTGTATACCAAAACATCTTCACCTCCATGCAGGCTATGATCCGTGCCACTGAGACCCTCAAGATCCCGTTCAAATATGAACAGAATCGGGTACGGACTCCACATTTTTATTTTAAACATGTGATTAAGAAAATTGGTATCTTTTTTTTTGTTTGTTTGTTTCTTAATGGGTTCCCAACTCATCTTCTGTTCCCTCACCCATGTCTTTCCAGGCTAATGCAATGCTCGTGAAGGAAGTGGACATTGAGAAGATTGCTGGCTTCGACCAACCCTACATTGCAGCTATCAAAACCCTGTGGGCTGACCCGGGGATCCAAGAGGCATATGACCGCCGCAGAGAGTACCAGCTGTCTGACTCCACTAAATAGTATGTGTGTGTGTGTGTGTGTATTAAAAAGACTCGTTTTAATGGCTTCACTGTACTGAAGAGTTAAAGAAAAAAAGACCACCTGATAAGTATGTTGTCATTTTAACTACAGCACACTGACAAAAAAAATAACTAGTTTGACTTACGTCAATCTAGTCAGCTGTCCTTCAGCGATAAATTAGAATTGTCATGTTTGAGTTAAATGGCTGCAGGAATATGTTGTCTACGACTTGTTTTATGTTGTGTGTGAGTTTGAGAACCACATTCATGCAGGCTTTGGTTAGCTAATGAGAGTAATAAGGTGTTTGTTTGGCTGGTCACAGGACATTTGTGTTATGTTACATAATTACCGGCGTGTAATTACCTTGTGGGTTACGCAAGGTATGCATTTCACCAGCTGTTTTCCTCATTGGAATGGAGAGCCTAGGAGTTGTGATTTTATATCATAACTGCTAGATAATTTTATAGTAGTGAAATTTTCCATTGGGGTTCCTTATATCTGAGAGGCCTGGGTGGCCTGACCCAGAGTTCACACTGTGTTGACCAACTAATAGAGAGCAGAGCACTGACTATTTGGCCATTGTCCGGCCTGTCGTTTAACCTGTCCATTAACTGCAAGCTGCCACCTTTGAGCATACTGTATGCTTACAGAGAATACACACAGTCACTTCTTATATTGTCTCAGGTAGGGTTAAAAGTCTGAACTCTTCTGATGGCTCATTTTGTTGGTACATTATACTGTATTTAACATTTAAGGTGTGTTTACTTTCTGAATGTCAGCAGTATATATACTAACCACAGACTTTAACTATCAGGGTGTTTGCCCATTATTTCCACCTTATTATTTGCCATCAAACATGTCAGCCTCCTGTTCTGCGGTTGTGTGTTTGCTACAATTAACATGGCAATGATTTATGGCAGGAGGTGCAATTGGCAAAGGTACATAACTCACATATAGTGCCCCCTGGTTGTGAAATGTCTGCACTACATTTAAATGCTGCTCCAAGTTTGCATGCATACAATGTTTTTGTAATAAGATGGCAAATGTATAAGATAGTAAAAAGTATTTTTCTGCATGTTTATAAGTAATTGAAAGACAAAAAAATGAACATGTTGTTTCAGTGTTATCTGCATTGTTCATGTATATCTGCAGTTACCTTTACGATATAGACCGTGTGACTGTGGAGGGATATGTTCCCACCCAGCAAGATGTGCTGAGGGTCCGTGTTCCCACAACGGGTATAATAGAATACCCATTTGACCTGGAGAACGTCATCTTCAGGTACCCCCCAATGCACCAGAAATGCAGCATCACAGTGGCTAGAGGACAGAAACCACTGATGTCAGGGTGTTAACACATCAGCTCAGATTGTAGATGAATGGTTTCACTGTACTGAAGAGTTAAAGGGAAAAAAAGACCACCTGATAAGCATGCTGTAAATTTAACTACAGCACACTGACAAAAAAATAACGAGTTTGACTTATGTCAATCTAGTCAGCTGTCCTTCAGCGATAAATTAGAATTGTCATGTTTGGGTTAAATGGCTGCAGGAATATGTTATCTAACATAATGAGATGTCAGTGGTTTGTGTCTATAAGAGTCCTGAGGTTCCGACCTCAGGATAAAAAGGCTAGCCCAGAAATGCTGCACTGAGCGTGTGGGGAGAAGCCACAAACTAGATGAAGGAGGATTGGACAGTTGAAAAGTGTCAGGAATATATGTCCTGTTATCTTGGAGATTACACCTGTCCAAACCTTCTTTGTCTTTATCAAATGCCAGTTTCTGCTGTTTCTGCTACTGCAGTCACTGCTACGACTGTCACTGATGCCACCTCACTGTCTGCAAACTAATTGACCTCACTGCAAATTTAAAAGAGACGAAATATATAAGAACGGCAAATCCAAACCTATATTGGTTTTTCTTTAGCATGTTGGTGGAGCAGTGACGATGACTAACACCCCTTAGTTTCTGGGATGTGGTCTTTTCTCTGAAGCTTCTTCAACAGGATTGAGCCACACTTCCTGGAATGGCACGGGGTTGCGGTCATTGCCTGTCACGCTTTATATAACTGTTTTTCTGTCTTTTTTTGCTCTTTTTCTCTCTTTCATCCACCACTGGCCTGCCTGTAGTTATCTTTCCGATCTGGATCGTATCGCTGATCACAACTATCTTCCCACGCAGCAGGATGTGCTCAGGGTGCGCATCCCCACTACAGGAATCATAGAGTACCCCTTCGACTTGCAAAGCATCATTTTCAGGTAGAAAGATACCACCTTTGGCCAAGTCCCTCCATGTTATGTTGTGACATTTGATTTGTGAGTGTGACTTCAGTGTCTACTTATCGTTCCAATCATAGAAATGAAGACTTTTTCATTCAACCATCTTTGCTTTCTATTACCTCCTGCCACCAACAGCAATCATACCACATGTAACACAACCCCCTAATGAACGAGAAGTCCTACATTTAGTGCCCAGTCTGTAAATGGGTCACCTCCTCTTCCTCCTCTCCTTCTCTTGTCTCTGGCTGGCAGAAGAAACGAGGTCGGCCTCTCCTCGGTGGAGGAATGTTATTTTGAGTAGCAGGTCCTGCAGGGCCTTTATTGGCCCCAGGTCTCTGTAGACCTCAATGGACTGGGCCACCACCAGGGGGCACCTTCATTTTGTGAATTTTGCCGCTTACTCAGAAGCTACATTGCACCTGGTTTGGAGGCTTGCACCTGTGCATCCTGTGTGCAGATACATGTATATAAACTTTTAGCCATTAAACTGTCCCAGGGCCGTCTATGTACAGGCTTTGGATAGATATGTTTCTTTCTTTGAAAGACTGAAACAGTCATTACAGATGAAAGCTAATGAAACTGGGACTAAACTCCCTGATGAGTGCAGGGTGACCTTGTCAAGGAGAGAGCTTATGGGGATTCACACCGTCTCATCAGCTCTTCATGAATGACTTCAGTAAATACCAGGCAGCCTGTCTGCCTGCAGACATGTGCTGAACACGTGTTTAATTAGTTGCTGGTTAAACACGTATGAATTGTAAAGATCCCACCATGATAGGTGCCCCCTGTATCTTTCATTAACATTTCAACACTGCCCCCTGTCCTTTTATCTGTTGTCTGTCCTGTCTGTTGCTCCGTTTGTCCCATAATTTTTGTCCCTCTTTTGTGTGGTGCTTTATCACATGCACCAAGTTAGGCTGAGAAAGCTGTCCATCAAAGATGGATTCTTTATCCGCCTTAAGTGGGAAGCTTTCATCATTACAGCATCATGCATTCCTCACTGATTTAAAAATTCACATTGATTTTTTTTTTAATTTATTTTTGGGTGTTTTTTTTTTCTTGCCAAATGTAGGTAACCTGTATTGCTCTTTGGGGAAAAGTGGCCAAAAAGTTGTGAATCCATCAAATGTTAATTGTTTGAAGGAACTGTTAATTGTTATCACAGTTGCGATAGTGAAGATTATATTTAAAAATGCCTGCAAAATTGTCCACAAATGGTCAGGCGTTAAAATATATGATAGACCTAATTCTAATGTCTTTTTACAAGCCAGTAAAAATATTCTATTTCCAGGTTAAGACTATATTTTATATGGGTCATGTGTGGAATGTATTGTTTAAGGAAGACCATCTTCTAGCTATGTATTATTTTTTGCCAATCTGGGTCATTATCCAGTGTATTTATATTCATATGGTATACAAGGTTCATCATTTTGATGGATTCAAAACCTTGGTGAAAACAATAACCCATTTAAAGCTTTTCCACAACACTGGAAGTATAGAAAAGTAACATTTTGTTATGTTGAAAACTGAGCACTCACCATGGTCTCTAGTTAGATCAGTTATCTTTAACTCAAGCACCAGAATTTTATTAATAATGTTTTTACCCTCATGCTTCTTCATGCGTTATCCTCTTTTTCACCTTCATCTTAACATCAGGATGGTGGATGTCGGGGGTCAGAGGTCAGAGAGGAGGAAGTGGATTCACTGTTTTGAGAATGTTACTTCCATTATGTTCCTTGTGGCACTGAGTGAGTACGACCAGGTCCTGGTGGAGTCAGACAACGAGGTAGGTAGACCAAGCCACAGCTTGATTTCCAAGAGTCCAGTTCTGAACTTGAGTTTTCTTACACTTCTGCTCCCTTATTTCTTACTCTGCACACCAGAACCGTATGGAGGAGAGTAAAGCTTTGTTCAGGACGATCATTACCTACCCGTGGTTCCAAAACTCATCAGTCATCCTCTTCCTTAACAAGAAGGACCTGCTGGAGGAGAAGATCACTTACTCACATTTGGTGGACTATTTCCCTGAGTTTGACGGTGAGATAATTTATACATAAGTGTATATGCTTGAGTATGAGTGTTTTGTAAACTGTTCACTTTTTTGTGAAATGTGACATTGTTTTGTGTACTCTAATTATAATTAGCTCTAATGACTTTCATTATGGAATAATGAATTCTTTGTCACACCAGCAAAGATAAATACATACATGATGGAGTAACAGATTTCAAACCTCTGTCTAAACTGGACTTTAAATGAACTTTTCCATTAGGGTCAGCTCAGCACAGTGTACGGCATGCATTGCGTGTTTTTTCCACTGGGCCCCAGCATCTAAAACACACACAGCGTGTATATTTTAGGAATCAGTAGTGATAACTGTTGTTATAATAATAATAATTATTGTGTTCGGTTGTGCTGTTGTTTTTAGTTGTTGTGGCGCTGCTGTCGCAAGCACATATGCTTGGCGTCTACTCTGTTTCCAGTGCAGTGGAAAACCAAGTGTATTGTGTAGAGTAGTGCCGTACCATACTGTGTTGAGCTGACCCCAGAGGAAAAGCGTCTTAAATGTCATCATATGGGTCCAATTGGTGAATATTTGTACCAAAAATAACTACATTATAGGAGTGAAAGTGACTTTGTAGTGTGATATAAACCCAGATAGGATGAAGCATATTGAATCAAAGTCCCTGTATTGAGAAGCACATGCATTTTGCTCATGTTGTCATCTGTTTCTAAATTGAAGGTCCACAGAGAGATGCACAGGCAGCGCGTGAGTTCATCCTCAAGATGTTTGTGGACTTAAACCCAGACAGTGACAAGATCATCTACTCTCACTTCACTTGTGCCACGGACACTGAGAACATCCGATTTGTGTTTGCAGCTGTCAAAGACACCATCCTACAGCTCAATCTCAAAGAGTACAACCTGGTGTGAGGGTTCATGTAACACACACACATCTCCTCCCCATTGCACAAAGACACACCCCTCTGGGAGTGTGTGCTCAGCTCCACATGCATTATACAACACACCATGCCGTCTCGATCACTCTTATACACACATACAGTCAAACACACACAAATACACTAACAGAAGCCTTCCTTTTCCCCAGTACAGTACATTCACAGAGCCTCCCACCTGCAAACGCCACCCCTGCTCTTTCACCAAAGCTCGCCCTCTTCTTCACTTGGCAGCTTGTTGTGTCAGACTTCTTGCTCTTTGCAAAGCTGCTCCGTGTGTCAGATTTGGCATCGGCTGCTGCTCTGGCACATTTCATCTGGCGCACAAACCTTTCACATGGGCTGTACAGTGACTGAAGGGGACTTTGGTGTTTGTGTGTGTGTGCGTGTATGTGTATTTGGGGCAGCATTGACTAGCAGGGAGCTGTGTTTTGGTGAAAAGCATCATCAAACCCCTTGGGCCCTATGAAGTTGACACTCAGAGGTGTGAGATCAGATCCTACATCTCCTCTTTTACTGAGCTCCTGCCAGTGTGGAAGGAAGTGACCGCTGTTTCTTCTGAAAACAACCAAGGACCGGTGGCTGGATGTATTAGAAGAGATACTTCAGAGGATGGAGTGTGAGGTTGCTCACAGGACACAAGGGGATGGGGCTGATGATTCTGGGTCTACGAATGTGCCCACCTGTGGGAGCATCGCAGTTGCAAAAAAATTAGAAAAACATATTAAGAAATGAAATGCATATGTAAACACACTAAAGAGGAAAAGCACGAGAAGGCAAGACATAGTTAATCAAAATCTGTTCATTGCTGAATTTTTTAAAATGTTTTTAATGATAGAAATTTGGGGCGACATCTACTTCTATTAAACAAATAATGCTAAATGGAGCAGTGATAAGAAACTGAGATAAAATTTGTAAAAAAAAGAGAGAGAGAGAGAGAGAGAAATGAAATTTAAAGATATCTTAAAAAGAAGCATCCAGAAATTTACTTGACATAAGGATCCTTTTAAGAGCTCTGTATTTTTATGTTTAAGTTAATCACGTGGCTTCCCACCTCTAGATGTTTTCTGTATGGATTCACAGGGACATTCTTCCATGTGACGCGAACATCTGGCTCCACTGATAACACCCCACACTCTTCTTACAAAACAAAACCATAGCAGGTGAGAGGACCCTGTGCTCAATTGCAGGCTCTGCTCTGATTGGTGGAAGCGTAGTTGGAGGCGAGTGTAACATCATCAGTGTTAATCAGCCCACAGAGCACATCAGCAGTTTAGGCTGCAAGTAGCTTACTCATCAAATTAAAGGCTGTAAATTATGCACACCCATGCCCCAGGGTGTGTGAGTAGAGTCCATGCGGTAACATGTCTTGCGGCGCCACGCCTGCGTCACTCTGCCGTCCAATCAGAATCACTTCCTGGTGGTTACTTAGTCATCCATTATATCAGGATGTGCTTCTGTTCGTTTTTTAACTGTACAGTCACTTTGTTTATAAAAAGATAGCTTGCTCTTGAGTAAGTGGTGAGAGGCATGGGGAGGTATGAACCTTTCACAGAAAACGCACTCTGAAGTCTGCTAATGTTGTTTGTGTATATTTGTGTAAATACATATACACAAAACACTCCTGTACAAAAATGCTCTGTGGTACACCATCTTTGGCAGAAAACAAACAAGCAAAAACAAAAAAACTATCAACTTCTTTCATTAGCACACAATTTTTTCCAATGGATTTATGGTAGTATTGATAATGTGATCATGGATTTTATTGACTTGATTAATAGGACTACGAAGAGCTGAGTGGTGCTGAGGAAATGATCGGCAGAGAAAAGAGGTTCCTCCTAACCAACCTCACAACTCCACACTACTGCAACAGCTCTGCCTCCAGAGTAACACTAACTAGCGCTGGTTAAAAAAAAACTTCACAGTATGGTGACAAGATGATTTTAAGAGTAATTAAAGATTTTTTTATTTATCTAATTTATGGACCAGGTTTGAAGGTGTTGTTAATTTGACTGCTTTTTGATTCTGTCATGTTAAAGTGCTCCTTTTTCTCACAGTGGAGCCTACTTGAGTCTGAACTGCTGTAAAAACAAATGTCTGGTATAGTAAGGACTTTATCTCTGCTTTCTATTTCTTATTGAGTCATTTCCAGTTGTACTTGCCATCACATCTCCATCAATTTTTCTTTTGAAGCCCTCATATATTTTGTTTGATTTTTTTTAAACAACAAAAAAATATTCCTCTTGGTTTATAGACACAGGGCTGTAATGCATACCTAGAAAAATGTACAGTGTAAACGTCGGTGGACTATTTTTAATCAGTGATTGAAGACCTGTGTGGTCCATACTTGCTATTTGTAATTTAACACAATTTTCTTTCTTTCTTTTCTTGCATTGTTAATTTCCAGTTTTTGAGGCTTGCTTTGATAGTGCCAGTGAAGTGCAGATACATTTTTTTGGGTTTTTTGACCTTTTGACCTTCATCCTCATCAAGGGCTATCACCGTTTATCAGGCATCAGATAGTGGGAGTGGACTATAGGACCACAGTGAATCAAGTCATCCACTTCTAATTCTTGTTTATACATTGAGATTACTCGACAGTGTGTGCTATAAAAAGTATAGGCAGGGTGTTAAACATAAGGAGTTTACCAACACTAGTAGTTTTCTTTATATATTTCTTCATGTATCTGACTCTTTGGGCAATTAGGTGGTCCCAGTATCTTGCTCACTGACCTTTACTACTTCATGTTAATTTGCACTGGTATCACAGTGTTACCTGTTACACCTTGTATCAGTTAAAAAAACACTACCACCAAGACAAGTATTGTACCCCCACCCCCCACCCCCCCACCCCAAGTGTTTAGGTTGCACCTGATAGCCAAGCAATCTTGATGACCATACTGGTGGGTTTGCATATTTTATAACCCATTACATGCAAATCGTAAAATTTTGGACAGACTTTTTGCTTGATATGTTGATTGCCTTTCTTCTGGACAGCTTCGATTAATGCCAATTCAGTTTTATTAGTACGCGTTTAAGTTCTTGAGTCCTGAATCCTGCACCAGTGCAAACTAGTGCTGGTTTTCCCATAAATTTAAAAACTCCATACCCCAACGTGTGGCATTAGAACCTGAGTTAGTCATGTCAACTGATTAAGGAAACACTACATTTACTACATACACTGACAATGAGGCTGTAGTGGATGTGGTTTTGTCGAGCGAATACCTGAAGTCACTACCAGCACCAGTAAACCAATCGGTCTTTTTTTGTTGGTGCGCCCAGAAAACTAAGACATCACCCATTCATAGTCTTCTCTGTAACAGTCCAGTTTCCTGTCACTCCATGTTAATTTATTTTTATTTTTTGCGGAAACCAACCAAAGACTGTTAAGCAGATAGGGAATCGATATGAAAGCTATACGATCTAAAAAAGAAAAAGGTTTGTACACTATGGAAAGTAATGGGGCTAAAATATATTTTTACAAAACACCAGTGTGGTCCCGAACTGTCATTCCCTCTGCTGTAAAGTGACACTAACCTTGTACTGAGTAAGCAGACCGCCAACCTTTAGTCAGCTGTCGCACATAGGGCCCTGATGCCAGTATTTAAATGGAATAATTATACCAGTATAATTACCCAAGTATTTATCAGTGGTTGTGTTAAGATTTACTGTGTTAAGTGCAGCTTACATAAATAGAGATGAACCAATGTTGTATTTTTTTTTTAACTTGACACTACAACTCTGGCACATGGTGAAGGGCTGACTGGCTTTTAGTGTGGGTTTGGTAGTTTGTTAGCAGCCTGTTGTCGCACTGTGTTTTGGACACATTTTATATCATCATAGACGGAAGGCATTTGTGTATTGACATTTAAATCCTTTCGTTCTTGTTCATCTTGTAATATTCTCTCTTATTTATTGCCTTTCACTGACTTGAAAAATGACAGATGGTGTATTTGGCCCTTCATGGTTTTTGGAGCTTGCTATATGGGCTTTCGTTGGCTGTGTGATGTCCTCTTCTGCGGGCCTGTAAATTAAATCAAACTTGTGTTTTGGAAAGCAACTCAGATTCAGAGCATAATCCAAAAGAAAAAAAAACTAAAGCTTGTTCCCCTATATTGTGTACGTTTTAATTTTTTTTCTGTGTACAAAAGGAAGACATTACCAGAACGCTATTATTCAGGACCACATGATTTATTTGCCTCACTCCAATGAAATCTCAAGGTCATATGTGAAGTGATGTGTAAAATGCTTTTTTTTCCTGCTTTATTTTGTACGTAAACCAAATGTAAATTATGTATTATACTGAGTGTGCCAACCCCACTTTTATCTAGAGCCAGGCTCTCTCTAAGTGCCAACGCTGTGGTCATCATCAGGACCACCACTTGAGATGGTCCCCCTTTTGAAATCAAACACCAGAGACTAAAAGGATGATTAAGACTTTATTCTGTATTTAAGATTAAAGATTTAAAAGATAATCTGCTGTTTTTTTTTAAGAAACTGTAATTATAATTGCATGTGCTGTTTATTTTGTGTTGGATGTGAGGGCTTGGATGCATTCATTAAAGCAGAGACCTTGATTAAGGGGGCGAGGGGGGGTCAATCAGTTTGTTATTATCAGCTATTGATTTACATAACACTTGCCATATATTTTTTTTAAATGTGTTTCATGTATTTGTTTCAACCACTGTTGCCTGATCCTCATTCAAACATGAACATGACTTATGATCATTATCGCCTTCTAAGAGAGAAACATAATGACAAGGTATCTGTTTTAAACTGAAATAAATTTGTTCCTATACTTGCTGATGGTATACGGGCGTGTTTATTCGGGTTGACTGAGAGACCTTTAGAAATATGACTGAGTTGCGTTGGCGTCTGGTTCACCAGCAAAATGATCATAAAGAGGAGCCGTGTGTGTGTGTGTGTGTCATTATCTACCATTATTCTGTACACAAACATACGTGCAACCATTTTGAATGAGCCTGCGGTTCTGGTTCTGTGTATGATGATCCTCCAGCCGGTGCCGCGGGGCCGGTGCCGCTCTGTCTCCGGCCGTGGCTGCGGTGACAACCGAGTCAGTTCAGCTCTGTGTCACACGGGGCGCCCGCTCCTCCGCCGCTCGGTTTGTGTTCCGGGTGATGCTGCTCTTCTCTTCAAAGCAGAGGAGAGTCTGGGGTTCGTGTGTCAACATCCAGGGTTTCCCCGGGGAAGCGTAGCGGTAGAAAAACACTGACGTCCCTTTCAAGACCATTTTTTAAAATTGTTTTGTTAGCCTGTTCATCCTCGGCGTGCGTGGCCGTACAGAGCGAAGGAAGGTCCCCGGCACCGGCTGCTTTGACGCTAGCTAGCGTTATTGTAAACGATGACTGAGTTCAAAGTGCGAATAGCGTCTCCGGTCATTTAATATCATCTGGGGACCTGTTAGCTTAGCTAGCTAGCCCGGTAACTAGACCAGAGCAAGGCAAACGCGGCGAGACACACTGCTGACATGATGTTTCCCCAATCCAGGCACTCGGTGAGTTGACTAGTTGAACTTGTCCCAGTTGGAAACTGAGCAACTAAGCGGGCTGAGCTAACGCTAGCTAGCAACCGACAGCTGATACTAGCAGCGCTGGCTGCAGGTAGCTGTCAGCCCGTGTCACAATGCCGGACCTGTCTCTCTCTCTCATATCCGCATCTCCTCTCCACTGTCGCACCGCTGCAGTGAAGCGGTGCCTCGAAATCACTGAATTAAATTTGGTTAGCTGGTTTCTTGCTAACTTGTCTATAACCTGGCTTCTGAGAGCACTCGAGGATTGTTAGCTAGCGGAACTCAAAACAGCTAATTGAAGTTGACGCTTGATTGCTGTGCGAAGTTTGTGCGTGTTATTCTGCTGCGGTTCGCCTCATTCACAGTTTCTGCTGCCAATAAACAGATTATCTGTGAGATTACCAATCAAAACAAAAAGCGGTAACTTTGCCAGTATAGTGGGGAAAGGACTTTATCTTGTAAATGAGTCGAAACCACACTCGTCTTGAGCATGCAAAGCTAAGTAAGATGAACACCTGTCTAATTAAAGCGCAGAGTGTATTCATTTTAACCGTTTATTCTTGTTAGGACAAAATGGATCCTTACAGATTTGAGCCACAATATACTATACTGTACAAAAGGGCCTAGACAGTAGTGGTTCATGTTATCACTGTTTGCAATGGTCAAAACAAAGAACACATCATTAAAATTAAATGATCAGTGCTGCTGTATTTCAGGTTTTATTTATGATTTCTACAAACATATAGTACAATAAATTAAAGCCGCTGGCATTTTCGATCTCTGTTTTACGAAGTGACTCCATCCTCTTTGTTCTGTCCCGTAATCCCACTGGAAACCTCTTTGCCATTTATATAGAGAGTAATGAGGGTTCAGGGCACAGGCTAAACCCTGGATTACAGCTCTGGGCTGATGTTGTAAGTGTAAGTGTAGTATATACATAACCAGACTGTTAATACAGCCTCTAAATACCTCTCACATATGCTCAGCATCTCACCTCAATCAACACACTCAATGGTGTGACGAGTATTGTTCGACACCAAGACGTCTGTTACAGATATCTGTGATGGTTCAGATAATTATATTCAAGTAGCGTTCAAGTCAAACATTCTGTGTTTGTCTTTTATCTCCTTTTTCAGTCACACATGGGGTTGACTTGCATTTTTTTCCCGATCCTCTCAAAGGATTAATCTCAGAAGTTAAACTGCTCTCTCTCTAAACAAACCCAGACACGTTTGTTAAAACACACACTCTCATCAGGTTTCTGAGGAACGGGACAAAGACGTATCCCACCAAAGGCCCATTTCCTGATTCCTTTCCTGTCACACAGGTTGTAGTTTAAAGATTAAGCTGTATAATCAAACTATGGTATCAGCAGATGTGTGACAAGCTGAGTTTTGGTGCGGCTGTTGTGCTATATAGGAATTTTGGCTGCAGAGATATTTGCACCCAGTGTGAGTTCATGCAAACGGCTCATGTTGTCGTCTTTGTTTGTCCAGGCGTCCTCTCAGTCCAGTCAACCTCTCAAGTTCACCACCTCTGACTCCTGTGACCGCATCAAGGATGAGTTCCAGTTCCTGCAAGCACAATATCACAGGCAGGCAGTAACACACACACGCACACACACAAAGAACACACCCATATATCAGGCATTATCATGACAGAAAGTAATGAATGTACTCCCAGAGCTCCCATTTCAGAAAACATTTGTGCGTCCTTTCTGTAATGAAACTAATGTATAATCTCTGTAAACAGTTTGAAGTTGGAGTGCGATAAACTGGCCTCTGAAAAGTCAGAGATGCAGCGTCACTATATCATGGTAAGTCTGTTATCATCCCCTTTTTTGTTTCAGTGTTGCTTCTTGTTAGACAAATGTAATCTTGTGAAATAACCGTTGTCTCTTTCTTCCTCTGTTTACTCTAGTACTATGAAATGTCCTATGGGCTTAACATTGAAATGCACAAACAGGTAATTTCCCTCATTTTACTTTGATGATCTCAGGTGCCTAGTTATATGTGGTCAAACTTTATTTTTTTTCCTTCCAGGCTGAAATAGTGAAGCGACTGAATGGGATTTGTGCTCAGGTGCTGCCATACCTGTCACAGGAGGTAAAGACTCTGACTTCCTCCTGAATGTCTAAAGAGTCACTGCCAGACACATCCATTTATTTGTTTAACTGTGTGTGCGTGCGTGGGTGTCTGTCGTCTTTTATGACTATGTGGGTTCTTTGTTCCAGCATCAGCAGCAGGTGATGGGAGCCATAGAGAGAGCGAAGCAGGTCACACCTCCCGAGATGAACTCCATCATACGGGTGAGCGACCAACTTTGTCATTTGGTTCATGCATGTGTCCTAGTTGATCACATGAACCTAACACATTGCTACTTGTCCCGTTTTGACCTGTTTCAAAAGGATAGTGATGGATTCAACAGACACTGGAATGAAATAGCTGCTGTACATGTAGAGATGCCAATATCAAACTTAAAGCGGTTGCTTATTTGTCATCTGTGGTACATTTCATAACTTAGAAATTGCCTGTGACCTTTTCATCTTTGTCTTCTCAGCAACAGCTACAGGTGCAGCACCTGTCCCAGCTCCAGGGCCTGGCCCTGCCCGTGACCCCGCTGCCCCTGGGCCTCACCCCTCCCACCCTGCCGGCCGTCTCCTCCAGCTCCGGCCTGCTCTCCCTCTCCTCCATCCTTGCCAACTACTCCCATGGCCAGGCCCAGGTGGTGAAGGAGGACAAAGCTCGGGACGCTGCAGAGAGAGCACCCAGAGGAGAGGATGGGGACAAGTCAGACTAATGCAGATGCAGTGAGGAGGTTTGGAGGGAGGGGTGGGGCGTTTGGTGGTCAAATGTCGTTAAAAGAAGGGTGAAACTGTAACTGTATAAGGAGATTGATGTAAGTCTGGCTACCTGTCTGAGTGTTGGTGTAAAAGAGTAACCGCAGGGATGATGATAAGCGGGGGGGACGGGTTCGAACAGCTCGGATGTGTATAGAATGAACCTGCTGAATGGCTGAGAGTGGGTGTTTTTATTTAGTGGTAATAAACTCAGTCCAGGCATCTAGACTTAGAATAATTGTTTTGTGTGTGTGTGTGTGTGTGTGTGTGTGTGTGAGCTGCTGTTATTAGGCTTAACCAAGATAAATGTTTTCCCATTTGGAGAGAGTGAGAGAGAGAGCTGAGGCTGAAAGCCAACAGCAGTCTCCCTTTATCAGGATCTGCCTCACAGATTTACTTTTCTTCTTGTACTTATTAAATCTGTGTTCGGTGTTTTTTTTTTATTTCAAGTCCCTTTGATAGTTTCTCTCACCTTTTCCAAACCCCTTTACCTCCTTGCTTGACATCCAACAACAGCTCGTCACGTTTAAAAAGCAAAATGTTGACTAGACTGTGATATTGTTCATTGCAGCCAAATTAGATCCCAGAACAATGTTAAATGGGATGTTTGAAGGGGTTTGTCATTTGCATTCAAACGCTAATCTAAATTGTTTGTTTCCATACCAACCACTGGATTAATTAGCAGTTTACCTCAGTCCCAAATATAAATAAATGGGGTGTTAAAATGGGATTCCATTGAAAACCTTGGATGGGGGGGGGGGTAAATTTGTTTCATAGGCCTAGCTGCTGCTGCTACATGCTATATGTAATGAACTGAGACTCATTTTAACACACTGACTCTATTTTCAAGTGTTGTTTTGGTGACGTTTAAGGCGGGCTATAATTAGTCTATAATTGTGTGTGCTTAAGTGTGATTGGACGGAACCCTTGATTTAATTTTTATTTTTAAGCACCTTCTGTGTTTCTTTCCCCCCCCCCCCCCCCCGCATCAGAGTTTTTGCTCCTTCACTCGTCCACTCTTCAAGCAAACATTAATTAAATCTAAACCTCAGCACCAAATAGTGATAAATATCATCATACTGTGTGCAATTAGTATTTAGCATGAACTTGAGACACAGATTACGTCTGAGAGACAGCAGAGGGCAGCAGTGCTCTCTCGTTGCTCATCAGTAAGCCTCATAAACTTATCCAGGTCAGTCCGTCGTGCTCACATCATTTTCACTGCTGGACTTATCTCGTCTTGATTTTGTAACTGCTGGCCGAGCGCCGGTTCGCTGCATGTGCGCACTCTTTTCCAGAGCTTTGACCAACCCACCTCTTAATGTCCAAACATGTCCAAGAGCAGGCGCTTGAACCTCTCTCTCTGTATTTTAATTTGAAAAGCACTTGCAGCTGTGGTTCGGTGCGCTTCTCGTTTCCTTCTTCCTGTCTGTGCCAGTCTTGGGGAGCTGTAGTAGGGTTTCTCTCACCTGGAGATTTGACTTTAATATACTGAGTGTGGAAACAGATCAGTCTGACTTTTGCACTCTTTATGCTGACGTCGTCTCTGTTGAAAACCTCCTTTGGCTAAAACTCAGACATATGAATGGTGTGTGTGTTTGTTTTTGCTGTGAAGGGCCAATTTGTATACATATGAATATATCAATATACATATTTTTTAAAGCATTTTTGTATGTTTCAAAGCTGCTTTTTAACGTGTGTGTATCATGGAGGACTTAAGTGTTGTATGTGTGCATTACGAGCCTACAGTAAGAGAGGCACAATGTTGTATACCATGTTGTTTTACCTGTTTTTTTTTTCTCTCCCATTCTCCCAGTAGGCAGTAAGACCTAATATTGTTTTCTAGGTTTGTAAATGTTTTATTCCTTTTGGGGTGCAAACAGAAACATAGTCTAATGTGTTAATGAACACAGTCTCATTAAAAAAAACAAAAAAAAACACGATACCTGGGGCAAAAAAAAAAATGTAAACAAGCAACTGTGTACTCTAATGAGAATGAATCGACCTTTTAGCAGTAAGGAAGCTTCTCTGGTGCCTTACAAATAATAAATGTGATTGAGATGGTCATTTGTCTCCGCTTGTGAAAAAAAAAATGGGAACGTTGTGAAGGTCAGTGAAGGCAACATTAAAGGGCAATCTGAATCTGATCAGGTGTCACAGCGGTGTGATGAAGAAAAGAAAGGAATTCCCCTGTGAGTAGCATCGCTCAGGATGAGTCACGACACAACCATGACCTCGCATGTATTCTTTTTTTTTTACTCTCATCCTAGTTTCCAAAATAAGTTCTACATTTTCATATGGAGTGTTGATATGCAGACCTGCCAAGACTGGACATTTGAGATTGACACCTATACTAGTGAACTAAGTAAACCACATCTCTGGTGGGCAAATTATTCAACAGTGCTGGACCTTGTGAAAGAACTTTCAGCTGTTTTCTTGTAAACCACTCTGATGTGGCTCAGCAGCCCCATTCCTCTGGCACTGAGGAATCCCGCAACCGTCATCAGCAGGTCCGGACATGAACCAGCACAACGGCGTGTTGTGCATCGTCTTCATCAGCGCAGCAGAGCACCAAATCAAAACTGTTTCCCTCGATCACAACAAATCACCAGAAAGCGTCTCATTTGCATCTCTGGCTGATTAAAAAAAAGAAAAGCACACACGTAAGATTCTGGCTTATATTAATGAAGGATCTACACAAATCCACCAACAGCCTGAAGGAAAGACATGATTACATTATGTGCAGTTTCACAATAAGTCACACGTGTTATAAAGAACGTGTTTTTGGTCTGTCACACTCGAAAGGATCGGAGATGAACACACTTCGACAACCGTTCAGATTGTCCTCTGCCATTCTCTGTAACATGTGTCCAGGTTCTACTGTAACATCAACATAAAGTAGTGGTAATACAGTCTTAAAAGCTACACAGTTCATTAGACAGACTATTGATAAACAAAATTTTTTTAAAAAAAGGTTAGGACTATACTGTACATTGTGTATTTAAAACATCACTACATCACTACATATGCACACCTTCTGAAGGCAGTAAAATGTGTACGACAAAAGTGTGAGGGACAACACAAAACAAAATAAAAGCTCCAGTGTACGAAAATAACAAATCATTCATTCATTCATTCGTTCGTTTTCTATCACTTAATGCTTTTCAGGGTCACGGGGGGAAATAACAAATCTTTTGATGTTAAAAAAAAAAAAAAACTAAAACTTTCAGTCTCCAACTTTTTGTGACTCCGTCAAGGACAGAAAACTGGTTTGCATTTTGACATTAGCAGTAAAATGCAGTTTCAAACTCTGATCATTGCACACTTACAAAACACGCTTCACATGTACACACAAAAACACTGACTGATTGAGCTTCTATTCCAATAGGTTTTTGAAAATCTTGGAATTTTAAATGACGTAAAAGTGTTGGGAAGTCTGGACGTTCCCGAGTGGAGAAGTTCTACTCTGAATGTCCAGCTAGTGGTTTCTGTAGAGTGTGTGAGTGCGTGTGTGTGTGTGCGCATAGGCCCAGGTTAGTAGGAGTAGCTGTGGTGAGTTCAGTGATGGGTTGATGCGGGTCTGGAGTAGTTGTAGTGGTTACTCTGCTGCGAGTCGCGAGGCTGTGGGCTCGGTTTGCGTTCCAGTTGCTCGGCGTCTGCTGTGTCTGGCTGCGTGCATGGCGGAGGTCGCTGCTTAAAGAAGTCCGACACGTGGCGAACCTAAATGGAAAAAGTCCGATGTTAAGGTTCGTTAACAGTGAAAATCAACGCTGGTTCTGCAAGAAGAAACCAAATGTTTCAGTCGTTTCACAAACTCGAAATCATTTAGCGTTAGCGTTCTTTATGTTGACAGTCGTCACGTAAATGCAGCAGAGGTTTCCATCTTTGTGAGGCTGGACTGATTTGTTTTGAGAGGAGGAGTAACAGGTTCGGCCGGGGCTTCGGGTTCTGAATTGAAAAGCATAAAAAAACCTGCCAAACAAAAACATCTGTTACAAAAAAACAAAACAAAACAAAACACCTCGGGACTTTGAGATAAAGGATTTTCCCGGCTCCGTGGCGTGATGTCACCTGAATATTCACCTGGTGTCTGTCAGTGCAAGTGACAGGATGTGCTGTTCAAACACTCACAGTGAGGACAGCGATGAGCGCCCCCTGCAGCAGCCCCACCAGGACGTCACTCCAGTGATGTTTGTTGTCAGAGACGCGCGTATATCCCACGTACAGCGCAAACGCCACCAGGAAGAACTGGATGGTCGGTCGAACTAGTCGCGTCCACTGCCCCTGCATCCTCGCATGGACGTAGAGCTGTAAGCATAAAAAAATAATAATATTAATAACATTAATAACAATAATAATAATAATAATAATAACAATAATAATAACAATAACAATAACAATAACAATAATAATAACAATAACAATAATAATAATAATATTAATAATAATAATTTCCCCTTTTTGCCTTTTTCTTCACTAAAACAAATATGCTTCATAATCATTTAACAAACAAAGTCATGCATCTGATGTATGTAATAATGTGATCAGTGCTTTTTCTATGGCATTAGACACAATATGTGATATGCAGAACGTCATTTTTTTTTCTCTTTCACCTTTTAAGACGCCATAGAGGCAGTAAACCTCTGAGCCTGTCATCTTCCGTCCATTGTGCACTGTGTCATTTTACAACAATGATGTTGTGAAACCCTAAGCTGGGTGTCCATGACGACGACCTTCTCCTGCTTGGAGTCACTTGTGGGTATTTTTGGTAAACGCCTGTCTCACAGCTACACAACCCCTCGCGCGACACAACTGAAAGAACTCACCGCCAGAAAGAGCATGCAGTACATCCCGAAGGACGAGTGGCCGGAGTAGAACGACAACCTGAGGAGGAAACGGCAAAGCATTCGTGAACAAAACGTTTTCGAGATGACGACTATCGTGACAGGACAGCAGAGGGCAGCGCACCTGGATTCGGTCACGTTGCGGGGGTTGCCCGTGCAGTTGATGTGCAGCACGTATCCGCTGCAGCTAACCGGGGCGCACACGGACAAGAAGTTTGGACGCGGGCGACCTATGGTGAACTTTGCCAGGTCTGTCAGCGATTGGCTGACGGCTGCTCCAAACAGGAAGGTGCCCACCACCTTGTAGAGAGCGGAGAGGTACTGGTTGAACTGGGAGTTGGAGTGGAGACGCTTGGTGTGGACCAGATAGGCCTCTCCTGTGGTGATCTGTGAGGTAAACGCATGGAATGAAGGAGTTGTTTCTCTTGTGTAGCTAAATTGTAACCACACTGGTGTTGACTCACAATGACTATGGTGCAGGTGATGGTGACGGCAGCCATTGCGCCGTGGGAAATGGTGTCTCTCCTGTACGGGTAGCTGATGCTGTCGTCATCGCAGTATATTCCCCTCTGGTACGGCCTGAACATCAGCGTCAGGATGGCGGAGGGCAGCGCCGCTGGGGACAGGAAGTGAGCGAAGGCGATTACGAAAAAACAACATCAGAGCTTTTTTTAGTTGTGTGTCCTGCAGTGAAACGACACAAAAATGTGGTGCAGAGCAAACAAATGATGCGACAATTACAGGTTATCCCCCCCCACACACACACACACACACACAGCTGGAAAACAGTGAATTTCTAAGGTTTTCTGCATTAATTGGTTGAATCCTGACGTTTGTCTGTTTCTCTTTGCGAGCCACGCTGCAGGGCCACGAGCTGGGGGTCCATCCTGCAAGCAGCTGAGACCCCGCAGCTCAGCACTGACAAGTCCAACATGAGCTACAGCACCCAGCGGTGCAGCGCAGGAAACAGCTGAGGACACAGTGGCCAGCTCATCTGCTGGCTTTGGCCAAAACGCCGACTCTGCCAAGTAAATGAATTTGTCAGCGGCTGAGCTCAGCGATGACGGCTTCGCCTCCGCGGGTCGCGTTTACTCAATGGGAGGGACGGCTTGTCACCGTGGAAACGCGCTGGGCAGGACAGCCGTGACCTTTGACATTGGAGGCACACTTTGCACAGTGAAGGGCCTGGGAGCTGAGCCTCGAACACACATGTAGAACTACACAAAACCACGGGATGAAACTTAGTCTACAGCCCACAGGCCGTTTTTGAAAACGTGTTTATAGGTGTGCGATGTGAAATAGTTTGTGTGCGTGTGAAGACACACAGCAAACAGGGGCTTTAAGAGCGTCACTGTGTGTATATATACACACACACACACACACACACACAATGAGCAGGAACAGCACATAAACCCATCTCTTAAATCTAAGCAGGACAATAGTCCAGTCACAAGAATGATGTCAGGAACTTTCTACACTACAACCTTTAAATAGTTTTCCTGTTTTCACTGAACTCCGCTGAACTGCTGAGAGGAGATCAGTAAGAGCGAGGGATGGCGGGATGGAGGGATGGAGGGATGGAGTTTGTTTTCGTAAAGTGAGAGCTGTACATTCACTGGGTTAACGCCATATGAGCGGCTCTGCAATAACAGATTGCTTCCTTCCTCCAGAGCCTGTGAGCAGCGCTCAGCCACAGGCAGGACTAAATGAAGAACATGCAAATATGGAAAGGAAAACAGTGTCCCAGACAGGTAATTTGAGCATGATGTCATTGTAATGTGGTGCCGGGCGCGAGTCCGAGGTCACACTCGCCTGTCAGGTGCAGGTGTGAACCTTTATACCCACCCTCTCTCGTTAAGAAATCCATCATGCATAACGAGGCAGTGCATTGGCCTGATAGGCGCTGGAACCACTGTAGTAGAACGTCCACAGACGACTCGCAGCTTGTAACGCAACGTTTATTTAATCTGTGAGGTGTGGACACAAGAAAACACACCTGAAACCCTGCGTGATGTAACAGTGCAAATATGATTTACAGTATACAGTATAGAGTTCAGCTGCTGTGTTCACCCTGTTAGACCTCGTAAGTCTGACGAGCTCGTTATGTCATGTGGTGATATGAGAATATGACAACCACCAACCACTGGGCTCCCTCCGTCACTCCTCGCGTCAGACGTCGTTATTCCAGCAGGTGGAGCGCATACGCTCGGCTCCTCTTTGATGGGAGGCCAAACCATTGTTTATCCTGCAGGGTGCCAGGATAACATTTAGATAAGAGGCTGCTTGTTTGACAAGTCCCTAATGGCTGCATGCTGCCAGGGTGGAGATGTGCGTGGATGGCGTTGGGCAATGGCCTTCAAAACACACACACACATGCGGACACACACTAACCAGTGCAAAGCCGACTGATCAACAGAGTCAGTGAGGATCTGACTCAGTGGAGTCGAGGCCCCTTCCCCCAGTCTCTGGCAGCCGAGCTCATAGTGGGTTTCTATTATCTGAGCAGGACTGGACCTTTTTGTCTGTTCTATTATTCCAGAAGAGCCGGTGTGTTTTTATAAGCCTGTCCTGCTGGGGGCGGCCTCCACCGCCACAGGCTGGGTCAAGCTGGCGGGTTTGAAAATGCAAAC
This sequence comes from Trinectes maculatus, assembly GCA_016785345.1. Classification (NCBI taxonomy): domain Eukaryota; kingdom Metazoa; phylum Chordata; class Actinopteri; order Pleuronectiformes; family Achiridae; genus Trinectes; species Trinectes maculatus. The sequence goes on from JAFBJQ010002883.1 coordinate 306,018, forward strand.
CGTTCATTTCCACATCTTGTTTATATTTTAGAACAATCACAGTTCATAACCACTTATTTTATATCGTTGTTACTTCCACTATTCCGACAATCTGACAAATGGCTTTTCACGCTTTCTTTAATTTGTACTTCAACAGCTGCAAACAATACAGAAGCTGCTTCCAGTCCCTTTCTAAAGAGACACACACACACACGCACACACACACACACGCGCGCACACACACGGGTTTCTGCTGAGTCTTAGTCTACGGTCCACAGGGGAGGTTAAAAAAAAAAGAAAAAAAAAGGAAGAAGGGAAAGTATTGTTTTACGTTTCACAATCTCTTCTGGAAAGAGCGCACCCCTGATTTCTCTTTGAGAAAATAAACATGATGGAATCTGGGATCAGACACAAGTACAACTTCCCCTGACCTGTGACCCGTCGGGAAGCGGGAAGCGTTCCTGTTATTCAGCCCGTATAAGACGAGTGGTCGAGGTGCGGTGTGACTCAGAGACATTTATGGGAGACAGATTAAAAAAAAAGGAAAATGGCGCAGGTATCTGAGGAGAGGCCTTTACGGGTTGAAGCCCACACGTCAGAGTCAACAGACCTGACAGGGATTCCCGACTGGTTTTTCCACATGACTCCGAGGTGCTCAGACAAACCAATGTTTAACTTGAACGTGCTTCTTCAAGTTAAACATTTCTTCTTCTTTTGTTGATTTTAGCGACTTTTTTTTCAGCAGGATTTAATGCGGAATTTGTGCTGATTTTTTTTTAAAAAAGGCATGAATATGTTTAGTGCCTGTGATTTCTGTCATGGATGCAGTTTTTTTTTTTGGTCTTCGGTCCACAATAGAAGTCGTTTTTTTTCTAAGGGAGGTTAATCTACAAAGAAAGTCCATCACTTCCTGTGAGGCTGGGGATTTTTCCTGGGAAAGTCCTGCACGACACTGTGTGATAAGCTCTTTCTGCTTCCCCGTCACAATTCATTCTTTGGTTGTTGTTTTTTTTTCTTCCTGCACAGGAGATCATGATAAGTGTTCTCTCTCTGACTGACTGTTTTTAGCTGACGCTCGCTGAGTGATGTTCTCAAACTGAAAACTGACAAGAACAGTGGATGAGAAGAAACACATTGAATGATCCAGGATAATAAATGAGGGATAAGAGGAGTTCTGCTTTCTCTGGAATTTCTGCTTTTCCGGGCCCTCGAACCATCAGCAAAGTGACCACACACACACACACAGACACACACACACATACCACTATCTCATTTTCACACGGGGATGTCACGTTCACACTGTCTACTTGATTTTGACACACATTTGACAAACCAGATACATTATGTGTGTGTGTGTGTGTGTGTGTGTGTGTGTGTGTGTGTGTGTGTGTGTGTGTGTGTGTGCGTGCGTGCATGCATGCGTGTGTGTGTGTGTGTGTCAGTAAAATAGTTGGAGGAACACTTTGCACATTCAGCAGGAAGAAACAACAACAACAGCTGGTGTCAGTCACACAGCATGAAAGTGTACGCAAGCAACACACACACACACACACACACACACACACACACACACACACAGATACACTCTTACTTCCTCTAATTACATAAATCAATCACCATTTTTGTGTTTTACAGAACATTTTGAACTCAACTTCATTCATCAAGCAGAGGCCGACTTCCTGTTACAGTCAGAGATGTGTGGGGAAAAAAAAGCTCTATATTGTGTGCAAGATATTAACAACTCATTAGGAAGATAACAATGAGTTTTTGACTCGTTAAGCATTATCATAAACTTTGATTTAAAACTTTAACCGATTCGTTTGAATCTTCCACGTCACGTGAGAATCGGACCCCCGTCTGACCCCGGGTCAGATCCGGGTCACTTGCGTAACTAGGCAGTGATGTCTGTGTGGTGGAAAAGTGCAGCAGCAGCTGGGCTCAGTCTCTCTGAGATCCTCCGTGTCTCTGCGTGTACAAACACTGAGACAGTGTCATGGCCCAGACAACAGGAAACGGGAGGTTTTCATCAACAGTTTGTCAGAAAGGGGCTGATTTGCGTTATTGTCGCGTCTGTGTGAGCAGAAGATGGAGCTGCCGTCTGAGCCCGGCACAGAAGAAGCTGGAGAACATCTCAGAGGTGCTGATGCTGCAGACCTCCTGCTGCCACCGCGCCTGGATCACAGTCAGAGCGGGGGGTGTACGTGCACTGCTGTGTGTCAAGTGGGTTCCACTTGGAAGTTGTGTTGTATCGACAGTGTGTAACAGTGGCGACAATAATGACAGGATGGGAGGGGAGGGAGGGAGGGGGTGATGGGGGGGAGATAGACCACTGAGCAGATTTAGGGATCAGTTGCAGTCTGAATGTTCAGCACATTCCTACCCTCCACACACACACACACACACACACACACACACACACACACACACACACACGCAGATCAACAGGTGACTGCTTCTGGCCTGCCGTCACAAACCTCTTACAGGAAGCATATCATTATAATACAGAGTCATGATATCATGGTGTGAGGTAGTTGTTGTATGCTGTGTAAATTGTGTTACAGTAAAATGAGCTTATGTGTTGGGCTAAAACAATGATTGACTGAATTCCATCTGATTTGATTGTCTTGTTACTCACAGGAAATGATTTGGGGCTTAAAAGTTGAAAAACTATTTTCACACTTTCGCAACGTTGGCTTAGTCAGACGAACACCTCAACCACTGGCCATGAATCATCACATGTGAAAATGATGCCGCGTCATTTGATTTCACAACAGTGCGCTCGGATTGAATTTTGGCGTCGTCTTCCTGCATGAGAGCTGGTTTTCATCCGGGACAGATTTGTGTAGCAGAATCATTTAATCAGAAAGGGTTAGAAATGTTGATCACCATCACCTTCATGCAACCAGGAAGTTCCTCCATTCACAGGCACTGCGTTCCTTTGTTTTCGTGGGACGTGCGAGTGCTGACACTTGTCAGGTGTGCACACAATGAACATACATCTTTGAGTATAGAGGGAGTTCAAAAGAGGAACCGTCATTATCATTCCTGTCAGTCACCAGATGGACCCACAACTGGAAATACACACACACACACACATTCCAGTACGGGCAAGGTCTGGTTTCGACCTCATATTTCACACCTAAAAACCATAACACAAAACTGGAGAGAGAAAACGACTTTGCCGTCACTCTCTCTTTTTGCTTAACGACAATCTCACACAACAGCACACAAACACACAAACAGCTGTGACATAAAAAAAAAAAAACACACAGAGATCAAACAGCCTGCACTCTCACTCTCACTCAGTGTTGGGAAACACTCTTTGGCCTGTTTAAACAGGCTGCTGAATGTTCTGTCACTAAAGTCATGGTTTGTTTTGTTTTTTTGCAACAGAGTTGTGCAAGTTGTTGTTTAACAATTGCGTTATTACCGCGTTTCTAGAGGAAAACAGCCAAGAAGCAACGTATGGATTGTGAGTGACAGGTTTGGTCAGTGTTGGCCAACGCGCCCAGTGCGTCCTCGTGCACACCTCTCCACGCCAGATGCGTTTTAATCTGATCTGGGATCTGTGTGGCTGATCACCGAGGAACATCAGACAGCGAACACACCTTCAGCCATGTTGTCAGGAGGACGCGAGACGAGAGAGAAGAAGTGGAGCCACTCACCAACAAAGACGCACAGAATATCCACCAAGATCAGGATCAGCTTCTTCCCCTGCTCGCTCATGGTTCCTCGTGCGCTCTCGCATATGAGAAAAAAACGCCTTGTAAGCAAAAAAAAAGAATGGTTGTAATCTGAGGTGTGTAAGTAAGTGTGGGGCAAAAAATACTATAGAAACAGGTCGAGCCGCTGGTTCTTCCGGCTCCTCTGTTTACCTGTGCGCGTGAGTGTCTCTGTGTGTGTGTCTGTGTGCGCTGCGCTGCTCCAGGTGAGCGCAGCCAGAGCACGCGGGGCTGAGTAGGACGGCCCTTTATACGCACGCGAGAGAGGTGGGGGTGAGGACTGATCACACACACACACACACACACATTTACTCTCTTTCACACACACACACACACACTTTCTCTTTCTTTTCTTCATCCACCTTTCACACCCCTAATCACCACACAGCATTATGGACTGTTCAATGCTGAAATGTTATATTGTGTATATGTTTCATTTCATGTTTCACCTCATGACAGGACGTTATGCTAAATGCAGCTACCTGGCTCCACCTTTTCTGTAAAAACAAACCAAGAGTTAATTTACTAAAATAAACAAAAGTTCGGTGCAGCAAAATATCCCATTAAATAAGACAAAAAAGAAAACAAAAATAAGAAAAAGTTATCATAAATGACCTTTATTTATACTATTTATTCATCGTGTCATTTCAGAGCCCTCCACACAATATGCACTGGTCAGTGAAAAGCATGGAGATGGACAAAAACATTGTGTGTTGAAGAGCAGGTGATGTGTAACGACCACAGTCTGCAGGTCAGAAGGTGTCGGAGTGAAGAAGTGAACTGCAGCTCATTTGAGGTAATGGCTGACCTCAGCAGGACTCAGTAAGACAGAGGATGGAGAGATGCGTCTGGGGTCAGAGGAGAAGGAAGAGTCTTGGTGCTGTGGTGAATCACAGATTGTGATTCTGCTGCCCTCTTGTGGTTATGCTACAACTCAAAAGGGGGGGAATCTGTTTTTATCTGATGCCTTTCATTTCAATGTTAATCTCCAATTAAACTTAAATTCAGCAGCAGCTATAGGGAAAAGCACTACAGCAAAACTAGTAGTTTTGATGTTTTACTTAATTTAATCATTTTATTTCCTAAACTTTTTTTCTACGTTTAGGATTTTGAGTTGCTTTTTGTCTGTGTTGCGTGACTGCACTATTGTCATCTGTGTATCCTGTTTCCTGTTTTATTTTTGAAGTTTGTTGTTTGTTGTCTCACTTCCTGTCTATGTTAGTTTCCCCTCTCTTTGATTGATTAGCCTCACCTGCGTCTTGTGAGTCTGTTTGCTTTCATTTGTGTTTTGTTATCGTGTGGACGGTGACTGTGTAAGGTAAGCCTGCTTTGTGTTTGTCCTTTTTTTGTCCGCTTTGTTTGCTGTGCTATTCTGACAGTTTGCTAATTCGGTTAGTTTGCTCGTTTTGTGTGCTCATGTAGTTCAGTCTGCTGTGTTCCTGTGTTTCCTGTGTTGTTTTGGATTTATCAGTTGTTTGTTGGTTTTATAAATTGTCATTTGTCATTCTCAATTCGCAGACACGTAAATTTAGTTTTTACAGACCTGCTGTTTTGCGGAGGGGAAACAGTGTTTATGTTTTTATTCACACACATCTCGACATATTTTGTAAATGTGTTATCTAAGACACATGTATCAGTGTGTTTATGTGGCCCGCAAGAGCTTAATAGGCGTATAATTCCAATATAATAAATGTCGACAGGCCCATCTTGACAACAAACTACAACCCCCATAATGCATTTAGATTTTTGTGACGGCGTCCCGCCACTAGAGTGCAGTGTTACCACATGGGGGTTTAACAGGAAGTATGAATAAAAAAAATCCCTAAATGGTCAGGAAAGAGAAAAAAGTGATGCAAAAACAATTAAAACAGTATGCGCTTTGAGAAAATGGCACCAACTCTTGTCATTTTGAAAATGTTTGATAAGCTTTTAGATCATAAGGAGTAAAAAATGACATATTTTTGCTGAATATTTTAAAACTTTAATATACAGTGCTTCATGAATCATTACTAAAAACACAGGTGGTAAAAATCAAATTGAAACAAATAAGTTACACTAGTAAAAAGCACTTGAGAGTCCTTTCCTTTTTCATCATTAGTGTGAACCCCATATGAAAATAGCATAGAAAGTATGCAACATATTGTTTCGTTCATATATATAATTTACAATCTTTAGCTAAATAAACCTTTTTGCCCCCAGAACTCCCTTAACAAGCTGAAATGAGAAAAGTTTGCAGCTGTTTGTGCCGTGGCCTTGATTTTTATCAACAGTTCTGCTTTGAAACAGCTTGAAAACCTTTTTTCCATGACGATTCCCCCCAGAGAACCTCAAGACGAAATAAAAGGGAAATATAAAACATACCAAACATGAACAGTCTGTATCTTTTTTTTTTCAATCAACTAGTATACAGTTAAACATTTGACTTTGAAGCGCTCACTCATTCGCGCACACACAGTCTGTGCATAGGACCAGGTTTAACTTGTGAAGTAACTAGTAACTGGAGCTTTGTCCCCCAACTCCCCACTGTGGGTTGGCCTTTAAAGGAAGATAACCCTATAACCCATTTGTTGCTATGGCAACAGAAGCTGGCACAAAGCTGAGGGGCTTAACATAGAGATATGCAGAGAGAGCGAGATCAAAACATGCTCTTTCCATAGTTCATTTCAGTGGCTGCTGACAGCAATAAGGTAATCAGAAAAAAATGAAACCATGAATACACATTGTCAGGGTAGACTAAAAATACTGAGCCAATACTGATCATAAACAGATCTTACAACGTCGTCAAATCTATGTTTACATGTACTGTATCTGGACTTTTTTTGTATTATTTAAAAGTTCCTCCTATGCACACAGAAGCTGTTATCACGTGACTATTGATTTGACCCTTATAGCTGAGGTTTCAACAGATAGTGTCAAACACTGCCTGTACCTTTCTTTAAAAAAAAGAAAAATCAAATGGGAAACAGTAGACGTTGATCTGGCTCGAAAAGGATTATTTTTGTCTCATAACATTTCTAATTCCCCCAAAAAACATTAATTTTGTGTCTGACAATGCGTTTGTATGTACGTATGTATGGGAGGAAACAGCAGCAAATAAAAGATAAAACTTTAAACTCCCTGTAAAAACATGTGATGTTTAGTTCATGTGTGGTTTACACTAAATAATTTATAGTCTTCCTTTAATCCCCGTTTGTTTATAAAAATTAATAATTTACTGGCAACTTGCACGCTAGAATTCATTATTATTAATTCATAATTTACCCTTGGCTGTAAATGTCTGGGTAGACGAAATGTTATACAAAATGATATATGCTTCTTAGAAAAAAGAAAAACACCTCAGTCTGAGGAGTGTTCGAGTTAACACTCTGGCAAAACGTGAGCAGAGTTTGATTTGTGTTGCTGCTTAACGTGATGCAAGTGTGTGTCAGGTAATTTATTTATTTTCATCAAGAAAGGAAACGGTCATTTCTGGCAATATGAATATCCCTTTCCATCATGGATTTCGAGTTACGCTGTCTTCTTTCCAATATTGTTATGTGTATCTATGAAGACCTGTGGTGTCATTGGCTCCAGATCAGTTACGGTGTTGACAGCGAGGCATCCAGAGCAGCCGGGTGTAAGTGTGACACAAAGAGGGGAGGAGAGAGAGGAACACTCTGATAGCAGGGTGGGGAGCGAGTCAACTTGTTCTATTGCACATACGTTTCTGCCTTTTCTTCATGTCTGGCTTCCAAAAAAAAAAAATCTCACAGTTATAAACAGGCAGCAAATAGCATTAGTTTTATATTGTTTAAATAAAAAAAGAAAAGCTATGGATAAATACAGAAAAAAGCGCTCAATTAAATTGCAGCCAAAAAAAGCATATTTCTAATAATAATAATATTAACTGTTAACGAGGATATTCACAAAAACAACAATTACCATATTAAGCTACACAGGCAGAAAGAAAAATCGCTTACCTGTATATATAGATATATATTTATATAAAAACAACGACAACAACATCAGTGTAAAATTGATTGTCATTTTCAAGATAAAAATCACCAAAACATCCAAGGCATCAACCGTGAGGAGCAAACTGTCGACTGTATAAAGTGATGAGGGCTGCAGGACAGATTCACAGAACTAAAGCCCAATTGAACAGCTCACAAAAAGAGGGCACCCATTTGGTGCACATCATGCGTCGGAGAAAGCTTTTGGCAGCCTCCAGTGCAGAAGAGAGGCAACAGTTTTCACATGCCATCCATCATCCATCCATCCATCCATCCATCTGTCCATCTTGCTGCAGAAAACAGCCAGTCCGTCCTTTGATTTGCCCCAACGCCTCCTGCTGTCACATATATCAAGAGTTTGTATTGTAGAAACGTCGTCCTATGTGAGACAGTTGGACTGCAGCCTTAAGCAAGCATGTGCCGTGGCTCGTCGGACTAGTTCCATGCCTCATAAACAAATCAGGGCGAGACTCAAAGTGCTGAGGAAGGCCACGGCCTGGCGTGGAGAGCAAGAGAGTGCTGAGAGTAGCGGCATGGCTTTGATTTTGATCGAGCCCTGTGACCAAGAGAGGTAACTCCTGAAAAGCTTTTGAAGCAGAGTAAAGGGGGTGCTGGAAACACACACTCATTCACTTCACACATTCACACTCAAACACGGACGTGGGAGTAAATCTGTCCCTGAATGTGCCAAGCAAAGGAAGTCTCCTTGTTCCAGAAAAATGTACAGAAAGTTGACAGAAGAAAAAAAACAACTCATTGTTCAATCCCATAAATGACGGCGCCCTAGAGTCAGTGAGCAGCCGTCTTCTCACTGCCAGTCCTCATCATCCTCATCGTCCCTGTCTGACGAGTCGTCGTTGGTGCTGTCCCCGCCCACCTGTCGTGTCCCGTTCTGCTGCCGAGCAGCCAGGATGGCAGCGGCCTCGGCCGCCGCTTTCGCCGCCGCTCTTTCCTCAGCCTCTTTCTGCCGCAGCGCTGCAGCCTTCTTCTCCTGCTCGGCGTGGCTCTTCATGTGGGCACTGCGGCTCTTTACCTTGTAGAAAATCCTGCAGGGGAGAGGACAGAGGAGATCAGAACGGTCGCTACTAATTGGACGGGGGTTGGACACCTGATGAACCATCCAGCGTACCATCACACTCTTTGCAAATAACAAATACTTTTACTAACAGTTAATCTACTGATTCATTGTTTTGTCCAACAAAAGTCAAACGTTTTACATGATTACACTTGATGCATTAACATATTGCCTTGGCAGTGGTTTAAAACCTGTAGATGTTCATTCTACTGTGACAGACTCTTCTGCAAAAACCACCGAGCACTTTCTGTAGCGAGATTCACCAGGCTCTGAGGTGAGCACCTCTAATGAGCATACTTTGAGCACGGGGAGTATTTAGAGAGAGAGAAAGAGAGAGAGAGAGAGTGCAGATCTTGTCGTGTCACCGGGTAAAGTTGCTTTGACAAGAGGCACGATGCCGTCGTCTCTGCTGTGTTTCAGTTGCTAGGACACAGTTGGCAATAACAGGCCGGGTGTTGCCATGCCGCTGTTTAATCAGAGCACCACAGCGCGACTCCATGAGTACACACTATTTATCAATATGCTGTATATACCAAGTGGGAAATATCAGCAATAAAAGTGCCTGCAGAAATTTTGCAATGCATGTCCAGAATTGTCTGTGTAAACTGCTTATGCATGTAAAAGTGTTGTCAGCTGTTTATAAGTAACTACAGAGTCGTACTAGTGACCTTAACACAGCAGCAGAGTGTTGTGACATTACTGATCACCCACCTGCCACATTTCTTGCAGGGGAACTCTCCCTCCTGAGCGGCTGTGCCTTTGTTGCCTGTTGAAGGGCTCGTCCGGCGTACACCGTCGTCGTAGCGATGGGATTTGGAGCTGGGAGGAGGTGGATGTGGGGGGTGGATGACCCTGGAAAGTGGCTGGTTCTCCAGGCCTTTCATGATCAGGACGGTCCCAGGCTACGTATAGACACACACACAATAAAACAGAAAGGTGTATTGAACATCAACGCTCCGGTTTAACACAATCATTAAGAGCGAATAGAAGTGAGACTAATGAGCCTGAAGCCACTTTATGCTTTTATGTAGGTTGGTGTTACAATGGCATGCAAACAAGTGCCAGTAAACGAACATATGGACACGGTTAATGAATAGCATATGCAGCATATATAGCAACATATATACAGCCTGGCACTTTTACTACTTTTTATGTGGTAACTTATGTGTGCTGAGGGGTGAAATGCAGAGAAATAACAAAGGACAAATGTTTTTGTTGAGTCATTGTTTGCTGACAGACGTTATGAGAGTTGCACAATCCAGAGACGTTGACATCAGCTAAGTTGTTGCCTCTAAACAACCAGCAGGGGGAAGCAAATCCCCTGCTGGTATTACTGCCTGCAGTGTGTGTGTGTGTGTTGTTTATAGCCATAATGTCAAAAGAAATACCAGTTATTCAGAGTTCCATGTGTTTTGAAAGCTGTGTGAGTTTCTGAGAGCTTGTGAAACATGCACTGCAGCCAAGGACGAAAACTAGGCAAAAGCATCTTGCGACATCTTTACTGCAGAAACTGAGCAGGGACCGAATAATCTGTCCTACTGGGAATTACTGCTGCCACTGCACTCATTGTTTCATTTCCCGTTCATGGAGGGGATATTAAATCTACACTCACATTCTCAGTGGACTGCAGTGTGTGTGTCACCCTGGTGGAGCCAACATCCTGTTTCCTGTCAGCTGACCCTTCCCACTTCCTGCTGTCCTCCTGCTGTTGCTCCAGTCTGTGAATGCCCTGCAGGCCCGAGGGACAACAGTTGTAGAGTTATAGACACAAGACTTTGGGAGAGACGCTCACAGATACGTGTTCATGTTTTATACGTCATATCACGATATTCATTTTATAGACGTTGCCCTTCACAGTGCAGCTTCCTTGAAAAAAAAAGACTTAATATATTGTAAATGCTACATGTGGAGTGAGGTTGACAATTTAGAATAATATGGCAGTTGCTATATTTGCATGCAGCCTTGCACCGTTACCATAACAACTGCATCTGCAACATTTCTATGTCTGAAATTTGATTCAAATGTTAATCCAGTTTTCAGACGATAAATGGTGTAGGGTCTTTAAATGAAAACACGACTCTCACATGATGTGCGCGATAGATGTCAGGGTGTTAACTGTCTCAAATGACCATCTTTACTGCAGCACGTGTTTTATAGGACATTTCACTGACCTTGTGGTCCATTTCTTCCTCTGTTGTCCTGCTCTCCAACGGCTCTGCCTCCCCATAGGTCAGTGTCCCGTTGCGGCCGATCTTTACGCGTTTCTTGTACGTGTAGTAAAACTCCACGCACTGCGCCACTGTCTTGGTGGTCACCTACAAATCAACAGATGCACTGTTACGTAAAGATTTCTGATCGTTAAGGGGCTGTATTTAGGATGTATAAAAGTGTGGAGCAGGAAAACATTACTTTTATTCGGGGATGCAGTTTTTAACTTCTGCTGACCACTACCAGTTATTTATTTATTTATTTATTTACTGCAGTTTCTCCAACAAAAACTGCCTGAAGCGTATTCATAAGACTGAATTTCATTATGTGGTTTGACCAAGAAACACAGGGAAACTCTAACACTGATATAGCGAGGCCTTGATCAGTGAAGTGGGTCAGATAAGAATATGAAACAGGTTTGTGTTGTTTCTGTTGTGAAGAATCAGTAACTGACTGTGACTCTGCAAATAATTCAGGTGGGGAGGAGACACTGTGCCAGAGTGACTATGTACTTCCCTTTCCCCGTCACAGGGAGGAAAGGATAGCATCACGTCCACTCTGTTAAACTGGGGATTTTTATTGGCTGCACTGCTACCATGTGGCCTTTTTTTCTGCTCGAAACCACACACACACACACATGTACCTGTTTCTGCACCATGAAGAAGTCCTTCTTGAATGCTGTGATGCCTTTGTTGAACTGACGTCTCTCAGCTGCTGTCCAGCTGTCGGATCCTGCAGGGAGGGAGAGGTAGACATTTCAGCAGACGGAGAAGAGGGACAGATGAGGGGAAATGTGATGTGTTAATGGCTGGTTTAAATGCCCTTAATCGCACAAAGGATCTTGATTTATTCTGGGGGTGTGGAGACCCAAGTTCAGCCCCACCCCATTCACTCAAATCACTTGATAAACAATGGCTCCCTTGTCTTCTGCCTGGCATTACCACCGTACTGTAAACCCCCCTCGCTATTCCCTTCCTTAAAGGACTGGTGGAGAAGTGGAAAGAGCGGCGAGCTTGAGACCAAGAAGGTTGCTGGTTCAAACCCCGCTCGACACCACTGTGGGCCCTTGAGAAAGGCCATTAACCGCCAATTACTCCCCGGGAGCCTTGCATGGCAGCCCACTGCTCCACATGTGTGCCATGGGTTAAAAGCAGAGACAAAAATTTCTTTGTATAGTATACTGTGACAATGACAGATAGTGCTTTCTTTTCTTGCCTCATCACGTTGACCCTGACAATTCTCCTTAGTCACCCCCCAACCACCCCCACCAACACCAAAGCCAGACTCTGGCTGCTGCAGCTGTCGTAGCTTACAGGCAGGGGCTTAGCCCATCGCTGTTTATTGGTAATGAGACACAAATGGGAGGAAAATTCTCCACACAATTAGGCACAAACAAACACAAAATATTTCTTGGATCAATTCAGGGTTTTTGTTTCGTTTGTTCCAAACCTCTATGAACAGCAGATGGTCTGGGTTTAACAGATGCAAGGAAATTATGACAAGGACTTGTAGTCCGACTTTCTGCAACTCATAATTTACTTTTCAAAGAATCGTGATGGTGAAATAAAGATTTAGAGCTCCATGTAATGATGCAATTATTATCAATTAATCTGCTGATTATTCTGATGTGTGATTAATTGACTAGGTTAAAGAGACTGATGATGTAAAGGACCCAAATATAGAAATGTAACATTACACCAGCCTAAGAAAAAACTAAGTCCTTTCAAGTAACGACCAGGAATTTGGGACTGATTGCATATGACTTGCCTGAGTAGTGGTAGTTTGACAGATGATGAGACTTCGTGAAAATGGGATTCCTCAGCATCAGCATGGACAGGGCAGCCTGAAAAACAACGTTTTGACATAATGTGAGGTTGAACATAGTGAACACATCAGCTTCATGCAGCAGGTCACTCCTGAGTATCAAATATCAAATGCATCATAATATAATGATACAAATTCTGGCATGTTGTCTTTGAGAAGAAACCGTGTCAGTGAACCGAAATACTAAAAGACAGCACTTTTTTGAGTTGGACCACTTCAAAGAGTGGGTGCTTTGACTGCCCACCCCTCCCTGCCTCGTCGTTTCCTTGACAACGCTGGACCAGTGCTAGTTGCTAGGGCCTGAAATCTTGGGTAGATAAGTGAAGTCCTGAGGTTTGCTTGCAGTATTTGAGAACATTTCGTGACAGAAACGAAAAAGAAAAGTTGCAAAACCTTTATTTTTGCTTGAAAAAAGTAGTTAGTTGCTGATTGATTTTTCTGTCAATCAACTAATCAACGATTAACTGAGTGCTTAAGCACTAGAGTCGTCCATGTGGTTCAACAACACTCGCCTCGGGCTAAACAAACAAACCGTTTCACCACCTTAAGTCACCGACCACAGAGTTTCAGTGCATGGCAAAGTGAAAGTTTCCAGATCAGTCACTTCCCCTCAGTCAGTCAGTGAGAGCTCTATGTTGTTGGGAGGTAGCGGGTTAAGGCAGGAAGTCAGAGGCTTGTGCTCTGCATCAGCCTGACAACTTTAAACCATCCATTTGCATGTCAGTAATCTGACCTATGTCTACATAGACTTTACAAAGAACATTTAAATATCTAAGTCTAAGATATCTCATCAGTGTTTGTTTAGTGCAGAACACAGCGCCCCTTTATTTCTCCGTTTTAGTGCACGTCCATGCCCGGCCAGTCAATAAGGATTGTTCTCTCACACTCACCATTATGTCCCCTTTGCATTCGTACAGACAATGGTGGGCTAACTCCTGGTTGGTGCCTCCTCCACACAAAACGCTGGAGCAGGCTAGGTGCATGAAGTCTTCCACTGAAACAGACAGAGCTTGCGTATGACAGGGGAAAAAAACTCATTTTGTTATTATTTTGTATATTTCGATTTGCATCCGTTTGTATGAGATCTAATTATGCAACTAAATTCCCCTAAATGATTCTGTCACCTCTTTTGTATTTTATTTTGAACACTTTTCACTTTATTTTATTTTCACCCCCAAGACTTCCGTTATAGCAACAGCTTGCGACAACAGTGAAATGCTGAGTCAGGTGCTTGTTACCTCTCTTATGGAACTCGGGCTTGTCCTCCTGCTCATTCACTGGAATCCAGACCAGATCCGCGCAGTGTTGATCCAGCTCGACAGATGACCGCTGCCTCAGCTCTGGCACCTCCGCCTGGTAGCGTGACCCAATATTTATCCGTCTGGAATCAGGACATGAGTGTGAGCAACAAGGCTGGAGACGATTCAGTCTGAATTGAATCAAAATTCATCAAGCGTCTCTGCAGCCATGTGGCGTTTTAGTGAGGCAAGCATGTTACTTTTAACAGTTAGGCTATTGCTTTATTTCTATGATCATGTTTTGGTTTCTTAGCTTTTCTTCCTGACGTGATCTTTAAATAGCCACAGGGAGGTTGTTGAGGCGCTGTGGCTCTGGGTGCACCAATTCGTGCACTGTTTTGAATGCGAGCTTGTCACACAGCTCACTATGCTGTCAGCAGAATGACTAAAATGCAAACGCCTTTTCAAATTTGTATTTAAGAAGAAAAACACAGAATGCACTTCCTCAATGAAATTAACATACAGTAAATGGATCCCCGTCCTAGAGTGGGACAAAGGTCATGGCCGAGCAGACAGAGAGAACCAGATATCAGAGAGATGTAGTTATGAAACTCATGTTGCGTTCACAGATAATCCCGTTCAAGCGTGTCTCCTCCCTCGCCTGTATTTCCAGTGGGCCTGCAGTATTTCCAGCTGAGTGAGCCTCCCCCCTCGCTCTGTGTGTATGTGTGTGTGTGTGTGTGTTCTGGAAGTCTCTCCCGGGGAAGGTGGGCTGCTAAAAGTTGAACCGTGATGCCTCTTGTGTGTTTGGGATTACACCAGAACCAGCTGAAACCATGATTTATGGGAAGCCTCGCTGGCTTTTCCCTTGACTAACTGCTGAGCAGCTGGCACCAGTCAGGCAACAACTTGCACAATGCACTCCCCATAAACTGTAACTCACCATCGATGCAACTACAGAAAAACAAAGGACAAATCTCTGTGTCCTTAAACTTCCCCTTCTAGCTTTCATTTCACATCCATGCTATTTAAGACTGTGTTGCCGGTTGCGTGCGACTAAATTTCTTATTAGTTTACATGCGTTGTTGACTCGTTGCAATTGAATCCATCCGAGAATAATTTGTGAAATGACAGTCCTTTAGGATTTCACTGAATTCGTCTCCTCTGATACGATCTTTGGATGTTTTTCACTCCACCACTGGATTCATGCTGCCTACAGCATGAGCAGAGAAATAATGCATTCATGAAATTCAGTGTATTTTTATCTCTCACTGAAATCAGCCTGTCTGTCGACTTTCTTTATACCGCGTCAAGGTTTTGTTGCTAACCCAGACAGACACTTCACATTTCACATTTTAAAGGGCGCCCACGTGTTAAAGAAAGGCGGATTTTATGCTGAAGCAGCAACACAACATCTGATTGTTATCCTGCAATTCAACAAAACATACATGTTCTCGCATTGCTCTAATTGTGTGCATTGTGTAAGATGTCGACATTACATTGTACTATTTCAAATGTAACGTTTAATGTAGTGTTTGCTGTAATCTTAAACCATGGGTGTCCTTCTTCTTCTCCTTCACCTGTCTCCTTCTGATTAATTGTAGCTGGCAAAGAGGGTTTTTGCATCATCACCCCCACTTTCTCAATTGAAACCTTAATATCAAAAAAGGTCACATGTGGCACTTTGTTTACCTCTTGTGGCTTGAATGCCATTAAGGCCGTAAGGCTTCTATTTGACAGGTAATACTTGTTATGACGGGATGTGTTTTACCGAGAGAGACTCGGTTAGGCTGCACAGTTAGATCTGAAGTCGAATGCTGCCACTAATGCTAGCTGTGGATGCTGGGGCAAAGGATTCCAGTGGTAACAGTGGCATGGAGGAGGGCCACTTTAAAGGATGGGTTTAGAGTTTCAAGGAGCCTGCGCTCTCTTCCAAGACATTACATGATTCAATCCAGTGTTATGGTTTGAATAATTGATTGCAGGACTACTACTCCTGCTATGATAATGCATGCATTCAAGCAACCATATAATTTATCTGAAAAATGAGACACTATCCCAGACCAAACCAACTGTTTCCATGATGGAGGAGGATGAGCTGGGGATGTGGAGGAAGAAAAGGGGGGCGGGGGGGGAGTACTCACGGCTCGATGCTGACAGGAGTGGCCTCACTCATTGCGGACAGAACTGGTGGCGTGATGTCGCAGCTGTCTGAGGGGGCAGCACGGAATGCAGTCAGTGACATTATCGGAAAGGTTTTCGTCATAATCACAGGAGTTCTGTTTTCATGTACCAGTAAAAACATGAATTGTATTTGCAGTCAGGCTGCTTGACAGACTTTATTTTTTACTTACTGGATCGCAACAGGCTGCGTGCGGCCGATTTGGGTGTTGCAGGGGGGGGCAGGGCCTGGCCGCTGGCTGCAGCAGCGGTGGACAGGAAAGTGGAGAAATAGAGGCCTGAGCCTTCACGGACGGGGCTGAGGATGGGTGGAGGCGTGTAGGGCGGCATGGTGAGGGGGTTGTCAGCCAGGCGTACAG
Organism: Trinectes maculatus; assembly: GCA_016785345.1. Classification (NCBI taxonomy): domain Eukaryota; kingdom Metazoa; phylum Chordata; class Actinopteri; order Pleuronectiformes; family Achiridae; genus Trinectes; species Trinectes maculatus. The sequence goes on from JAFBJQ010002883.1 coordinate 322,596, forward strand.
GCGAGCGTAGGTGGCTCTGGTAAGGTGTGATGCTGGAGTAGACAGGTGGAGCGATGAATAAGGCGGGTTTAGGTGGTGGGATGAAGAGAGGCTCAGGCCGCGGACGCCGCTTGGACTTTTTGCCGTCGTCGTCTTTCTCCACCTCTGCGGCGCCATTCTAATGAGGGAAAAGAGAAGATGAAACTTCATCGGAGATCTCTGTGTGCAGTGTTATACAGTATGTAGTTTTTAATGTTAAAAGACTTGGGAAGAGTTGTGTATGTTTATCCAAAGACAACCGAGAGGAGCGAGAGATAAGGACACTTCTACCCTCAACTGTATTGTACACAATGTACAGTATTGCAAAGCTAAACCCCGATAATCTGTCTGATCTGGGACAGGGCAAACAGTTCACCAAATCCCAACCCCCCCAACTCAAAGAGGGAAAGGGGGAAACATGTGGATAACTAAAAATGGGGGCAGGGGAGACATTGAGCGTGGTGGGGGGAAGGGAGAGTGTTTTGGTGGGGCGATATGGTATAAATGCAAAGTCTGAGGAAGACAGCGGGATGCAGGACCATTAAATCTCATTCTTTGTTTAAAAAAAGCCATGTTGGTAGTCATCACAAAATGCCCACTGAGAGAATGTGTACTGACCTGGTCTGAACTGTCTGACAAGGAGTTCCTGAGCGAGCGTCTCTGGCTGACAATGACCGAAGGTTTGTGGTCTGAAGGTCTGTGGGGCCAGCTGGAGGTCAGGGCCGCTTCATCTCTGTCAGGGGAGGAGGGTTCCTGCCTCCTGACTGGGACAGACACAGGAATGACGAGAGGAAGAAGATCGTCCCGATGCCGCTTGGCGTTCAGACCGTCTGATTCGGTCGGACTCCACGGCCTGAGCGGCTCCTGGGTGGATTAGAAAAAGTGTTACAGTGCTGTTTAGAAATGGACTTCACCCTCATGATTGCTTCATGCTTCATGTTTTTAACCTCAAGGCAGCTCAAAAAACCAAAAACAGAAAATAACGCGTAAAGAGCTTTTTAAATATAAAACTGAATTTTGAAACACAACCACACCTTTGCATTAATAACACACTAACTGCAGCACACACCTCACACACAGCTCAAAGAAATAGTCCCCAGAAGCATTCTTGACATTTTTTTGTCTTTGTGAAACCATGATGGGTGGGTGAGAACAGCCTGTGCGCTATGGAGCGACGATAAACTGTGGAGCCGCTTCAAAGTGTCTCACTCCACCACATCAGAGGCCAGTTGAAGGCAGATGCAATCTGTCGCTATGCACTGCATCTTCATGGGCTGAGAGGCATGCAACCATGTGGCCATGCTGGCTCGGTGTTCATTACTGCTGGTGGAAAACTCCGGTCGTCACACCAGAGCGGTGGACTGATAGCCTGCTAAACACAGTGCGTCCTCAATCCCTCCCGATACAGAGAAAAAGCGGGGGGGGCAGACGAGGTCAGGCTGGAGTTCCACTCCTTTGATGGGATGGGGGTTGGTGTACAGGCATGTAACCAAACACACCGTCTATATGATCGTGAGGCAAATCCAGGGCACGGACGCGCTAAGCTGCAGACATACTGACTCAGAGCTGTTTGGAAACAGCGCTTGTTGCACAATCGAGGCGTTTGAGTAGATAAACAGAGATAAGCGAGTGACTTAACACGGCAACAGTTTGGCTAATTTATTATGTGGTTTGTTGAAAACATAATGTGAGAGCTGACAAGTTGCAGATGAAGTTTATAAAGTATAGAATGTCCCTGTTCAAGATGTAAAGACTAATTGAGCCGCAGATTTCCCCCCTCCATGAGGCCTAGCCGAGCAGCTCAGTTCTTCACTGGGCGTTAATTACACTCACCAGCTCCTCCAGCAACAACATTCATCACAAACTACACAAGTTCTGGCAGAATTTTCTTGGCAGCTGCATTCAGCTGTTTTGTTCCAGTTCCCACTCTTATTCAGGGAGCTACATTCCCACTGCAATTATACCCTGGTATAACACTAAAAAAAAAAAAAACAATTCAACAGATTTCTAGCTCTCAATTAAAGCTTCCAGCTTGAGGGACATGTTTAAAATGAACTGCTGTTCAGTGATCAAGGTTGAGAACATTAGTACTTTTCTGTGGTTCGTTTGCTTGAGAGGAAACAGCTGAGTGCAGCAAAAGAAAAAGGAAGAAAATGATGGAAAAGTGGCCGAGCATTTGAATAGTTTCCATATTAAAATAACTATTTACCTTGACAACATGTGATGGTAGAGACTCCATTTCTGAGGCCTTCTGAGCGAGGGTCTCCAGGTTGACTTCCTGCGACACCCTGCGTTTCCTGCGGGTGCTCTGGATGACGCCTGTTGGGGCTGCCTGGACGTCACGGGGCCCGTTCTGGGAGACCTGCAGCACCGGAGCTGCCTGATCCGTTGCGACGGGGAGAAAGGGGTTGTCGGATGGTGCCCCTCCTTCCTTGGAGAGGCGTCGCGATCTGCGGAGCTGTGTTTGGGATTGGAGCTGTGTCTGGTGCTGCGACTGGGACAGGGGTTCCGACTGGAGCGGGGGCTGAAGCGGATCTGACGACTGCTGTGGTTCCGGGGTGATGTCCTGGATGATTGGCTCCTGGATCTTTGGGGGAGCGGGGGTGGAGAACTCCTGCGAGTGCACCACCACAGGCTGTGGATGTGGGTGAGGGTGTGCATTTTGAGCACCGGGGTAATAGTCAAGCACATGAGGGTTTTGTTGTTGCAACTGCTGATGTTGCATTTGCTGCTGAATATGGAGCTGTTGCTGCTGCTGCTGTTGTATTTGCTGCTGCTGTTGTTGCTGTATCTTTTGTTGCTGCTGCTCTTGCTGTATTTGTTGCTGCTGCTGTAGATGTTGGTGTACGTGTTGTTGATGCTGTATGATGTGGTGCTGGTGCTGCTGGTGCTGCTGCTGCTGAAGTTGCTGCTGGATTATGTGGTGTTGCTGCCGTTGTATCTGCTCTTGCTTCTGCAGCTGCTGCAACTGGTGTGGGGGTTTTGCTTGCGTGGAGTAGTTTGGTGGGTTAGGTAAGGTTGTCCTGTTGCCTTGAAAGCTCTGGTAGTAGGCTGGCAGGTGCTGCTTGGGCTGGCCAAAGGCCAACTGGAACGGCTGCAGAACTGAGCTTCCTCCTGGGTGGGATGTGCCGTGCTGTTCTGTGTTCAGTGTCCCGGGCTTTAAGGATTCCTGAAAGGCCTGGGATGACTGCTGCTGCTGCTCCCACTCCAAGTCCCGAGCCTTAACTGCATCCCTGTAGGCCTCTACTGCAGCACTGGCCCCCACAGGCTGCTTCTCTGCAGCTCTGTTTGAGGGCTGCTGATGTGGCTGTAAGCTCGAAGTCTCATGCACAGACTTCACAAACGCATTCTGGGTCCTCGAGTCTGTAATATTTACCCCTCCGATGTAATTTGCAAAGTTCTGCCCCCAGTTACTCATGGGGGTCCAGGCTGCAGCTCTCTGTTGCTGGGACAGCGATGGCTGCTGCTGACTGGGCTCCTGGGGGGTCCACTTCATAGGAACAGTCTGCTGATAATGACCCCTGCTCTGGTCACCTTTATCTGGGCTGAAGATGACTGAGTTGAGGTACATGTGAGGCCCCTCAGGATTGGATGTCACTGTACTGGCAGCCTCGCTCTGTCCAGGGTCTGACGGAGTGGCACCCGGGACATAATAGGGCCCCTCAGGGTGCTGAGACGTCTCCTTCATCGCTATGTTTTGATCGCTGAAAAATGTGATGCGTTTACCTGTTCTTTTGGTGCTTGGTTTCTGCTGGGCTGGTACGCTCATGACGGGCATGAATAAGCCGAGCAAGACGAATAACGTCAACCAAGTCAACTACTTGCGCTCCACCGGGCTCACTTGATTATATCAATCCAAAAATCAAAGGGTAGCCAAAGTTAAATAAAGCCGTCAGGCTACGTTGACATCAGTGTGAGCAGGAGCCAGGTTAGCCAAGATAATCTCCTCTTCCTCTCTGAAGTCCTGCCTGACCCTTTCAGGGGTCGCCGGCCTGGGGTGAGTAGATCTGAAGAAGTCTGCGTGTTTTTCTCATTCATGGGCAACACCCTGTATAGAGAAAATGAGAGAGGGGTCAAGCATTGAGCCATCAGAATAAAGGGGTAACCACAGGAGGCTCCCATTGTCACCCACTGCCTCAGCCATGTAAAAACCTGCTGTTTGCTTTTTCAACAAAGGACCTGCAGTGAAAAGTACTGAGTGTGAGAATAGAGGGGAGGGGTCGGTCTAAACTGTGTCATCTGCTGAGCTCACATGACACAGGGATAAGATCCTGTATGCATGCACGCAGGCAAACACGTAAACCAAAGGCATGGATCTGCATGGATCGTTTCTTAGGAAGGTAGTTAACGAAGACTGCTAAATCAATAGTTCCGGGAAATGGCATTGCAGGATATTACTGCACAGTGTTTAATAATGGGCCATGACATCAGTGCTGAAGTACAAACACACAAGCTGGAAAAAAAAAGTCTGTCGCAGATGCTCACTTGTAACTTTATCACCCTTTTCACAACGCACACTCACAGCTCGACTGACCTGCAGCAGAAAGGAAACTCGCGTTCCCGCCAAACAACCCCAACAGACGGCAGTTGGACTGTGACAGAAATCACCGTTTTTACAACTGCGTGACTCATCCGAGTTGAAAAAAGGGAACTCGTGCCCTTTGAACTGTGACTGAGAACTCAACGAGCAGGGGCAACCGAGAGACAAGCAGCTATGAGTCATGATGAAAAGATCTGTGCAAGGGAGACAACACAAGTTAAAATGGCCCTAAATGCACTGATAGCAGGCTGAGAGATCCTGACAACTGCCATGGTAACCCGTTCTGATGATCAAAAATATTATTCGATGGCCAGGTTTTGCAGCAGATTTTGACACGACGTGCTCTGCCAAAAAAAAATCTGCACGCAGGCTGTGACCGTTTCTGTTAAAATTGAAACCCCTTGCTCCATCTGTGGAAAATGAGAATCTTGCCACTCTTGTGCAGCAATCAACAACCCAAACAGGAAAACATTATTATGACTGTTTTGTATTTTTTTTAATTTACTGCCAGAACCACATGAATCAGTGCAATCGCCTGCTGCAGGACTCGTGTTTCACAAGCAACTGGACTAGATGACTGCATGAATTAAAACAAGGAGCCCTACAACGTGGGCTCTGCGGAGACACATCTCCAGCAGCCCGCAAAGTGAATGACAACTGTCATCCTTTCCTCTGGTGACCCAGTGAAACACAAGCTTCTTAAAATAGACAGCTGCAGCTGTTCAGATCGTGCAGAGGCTCAGAGGCACCACTGACTGGGGAGGTGGGGGGTGGGGGGTCCTGAATGGCCATGCTGTGTGGCTAACTGACTGTTTGTGTGCATCAGCAATGCCATGTGATGCTACACATGCCTTTAGCCGTGTTGCCACTTCCTATTTAAGCCAGCCCTCGCGACAAAATGTGCACGAGCAAAAGACATATGTTACATGCAGGGCGAGACGCAACAACACAACTGCAGATTACAGGGCGACCATGGTGTGTGTGTGTGTGTGTGTGTGTTCCTGCATTTACAAGGTGCACCCTGGATCTGAGGTGAGGGATCATCGTGACGCATCACAAGTGCAACCTTGCACAAGCAGCGTGGCGCTTCGGCCCAGTAAAAACACCAGCGGGTTGAACTGGCTTCAAATAAAAGGTGGGTCTGATCCATCTGCGCTTCCTCGTTCAGATCGACCCGCGTGACGCGGCTCGATCAGCGGCCGTCATGTGCGGCCTGCACCGCGCACAGGGAGGACCACACATAGAAGAAGACAGAAGGGTAAACACGAGACCGTCCGCGACAGGGCTCTTCCTGACCCCCCCCCCATCACTTTCTATGTAGCAGCCAGCTCAGCGCTATTTGCGAGAAATCCTTTGTTGCAGAAAACGGATTATCCACTCACTAATGCCGCGTCTGCTTTGCAACAACAACAACAACAACACAACACAACCCGAGCGGCGCCGCAGAGTGCGCGACGAGAGTCCGGTGCGCGCGGCTCATACGCGGATCGATCCAAGTTGCGATCGTGGTCACGGCGTCACATGTCGCCCTGTCACCGTGGCGTTAGAGACAGCGACGAGCCCGGGAGGAGGAGGGTTGGTCCGCGGCGGTGCGCGCCCAGTGCGCCGCGCCTCCGGCGGGGGTAAACAAAACTTTGTCAGCGCGCGGTGCCGCCACAACAACACGCGACACTGTCCGCCGCGACAACAACGCCACAGTCATCGAGCCGATACGTACCGTGCTTGTTGTCATGGAGGCTGCAGCTCGCGGCGCACTGTGATCGCAGCTCCGCGCGACCAGCGCGGCCCGCACAATACCGACCTGCGGCGATGACTGCATACATCCCCAAGGTTGACTCACGCTACGCTGCTGACCTCACTCATTGGTACTTTTTCTCTCCCCCCTCCCTCCTCCCTCGCTGAAAAGTCAAGAGGAAAAAGGGGGTCGACGTCGGTGCGTAAACAGATTCCTCTCCTCCCTAATCTGCGCAAACGCAGGCGCAATGCCGCCGCTGTCTGTTGCACATTATTGCACTAGGGTTGCACATGAGGAAAAAAAACTCACTGGCAATGCGGCCTTTCGCTGTGCGAGTCTCCCTTCGTGTCTCTGCCTGTCTTGTGATGCCCCCCTCCTCCTCTTCCTCCTCTTCCCCCTCCTTCACCGCCACCGCCACAAGCTCCCTGGCCACACCCACTTCCATGCCCATACAAGGTCTTCCTCTGACACGCACCGCGTTGTAATTTACGGGGCAAGATCCCTCTCAGTCCATGCGGGAAATTCCAACACGCATGGGAGGATGGCGGGGGACAGCGTGGAAAAGGCTTTTCACATTCACTTTCCCTTCAGAGCCACACTTTCTTTTATTCCCATCAGAAAGAGAACATGAGTTTTCACTGGGCGGGAAGCGTGATGAACCAAACAGGTCTTATTCTGTATGGATATAAACATATAAGTGGATATAGGAAGTGGGGGTGCAACCCTCCAGAGAGGGGCCATAGACAAGGCCTTAATTGCTACCAGTCCAAACATGAGCAGCTAGCAGAGTCATAGCAGCCTGGACACTGTCGTGTCACACATCTGTGTCTGTGTGAGATACGTGTTGTCTGTAACATCCATGCAATAGAGAAAGCTGGCTTAGGTTTCATATGAGTTTCAGACAGGATGAACTCATCCCTTGATCTGGGCAGTGATGTAATGTCAAACAAATAAAACAATAACCTGCATTAAAAAGTGACCTTGAACATCCCGTATGAAGCAGTGACGAAACAATTATACACATGGACGCCAAGAATGCACACTTTTCTGCATAGAGTTCACATAGTCCAGACCATGTGCCTTGAAACTGACCCCGCCCTCTGATACCCTGTGTGTAAAGTATAAGGCTTTAATACTTTCTGCATCTCTTATGATGTTAGTATCAGCTGAATGTTAACTACTATTACAGCAGGGCTGTAGTCTCTCTCTCTCTCTCTCTCTCTGGCCCTGAAATAACCTGCAAAGCCTAAGAACATGCACAGATGCAGTTGACAATAAGTTGAGTCAACTGACATGGCTGCCTTTGATGACACTGTCAATGCCTGTTAAGTGTCTGTCTGTCTGTCTCTGTGTGTGTGTGTGTGTGTGTGTGTGTGTGTGTGTGTGTGTGAGTGTGTGTGTGTGTGTGTGTGTGTGAAGGTACCTTTAGCTACTAGTTAATTATCATTCTGTTAAATAACAGAAAGTGAATGGGCCACAAATTATATCAGAAAAATATCACTTAAATAGTTTTTAAAGCTAAATGACACATTTATCTTGTCAGCCATTACAGGTGGCGCATAAGGCTTATTTTTTCTTATTTATGACATTGATGCACAGTAGCAGATTCCCTGCTAATTGGAGCAATCGAGGCTCTCATATTAAAACTAATAGTACATATTAATTCTTCCACAAAATCCAGTGCACAACAGGTGAAGATTCTTATCTCGGGGAAGAGTGTCACAGTCAGGTGAAGCTAGCTATGTTCACCACGGTTACTAGCAACACATTCACATGAATTAAAAAGGTACACTAAGCCTTAAATACCCACATTAACACAACGCCTAGCATGAGTTGGCATGCGTCAGCAAAAGGCTGTGCAGTACTTACATTGCAATCTGCCCCTTCATGGCACGTTATCCTTCATTTCCCCTGTTTCCTGGTGGTGCTCTGCTGCAGCTACAGCTAACGCTAAGCTAGTGACACTGCAGCGATTTGCTAATGAAACCCTATAAACTTGTTTTGTTTTGATCCCTTCGCAAATCTGAACTACTCAGCTCCTACTTTTAAATACTTTGCTAGCAACAGTCGTTCGTGCACCCCGCTTTTATAATCTTTGACGGTACACGGATCGACTGCATTTCCCGATTTCAGCTGCAATGGCTGAATGTAGTTAAGTTCACTTTATGCATATGGGTATGTTTAATAGCCGCAGCGTTGACGAACTAGAATAATCCGCGGGCACGTACCATTACTGATTTACAATCGCTATCTTAGGCGGTTAGAAACGTGTCAAGATAGTGACCACCCACCACACCGGAACCTCGGGGAAACGCTGTCTCACGCTCCCGTAACACGTTCACAGTCAGAATTAAGAACACAGAGCACACATCCAGGGCTTCAGATAGATACTCATTTTAAAAACACAGGATTTGAAATCAACTACGGAATCAGATTTGGTACAGTTTTTTATTTTGAGCTAAAAAATATCGACTCAGCTCGTCCAGCTACCGGAAGTTAAGCCGAGGCGGAAGTTGCTAACAGGGAAGGCTCTTGCCAAACACAAAATTCGGTCATTTGACATTGTGCAAACACACAGGCAGAGCTAGCAACCGTTAGCTCATGTAAACACCGTGCCTTGAGCAGCACCTTTACTCCTTTCATATTTTAGCGTTTACTGTGCATGTAGTAACTCTGCAGCTACACTTTGCACATAAAATCCCGACTTTAAACCAGGTCGTGTTATCAAAACTAAAAGCTACTTCTCGACATGCAGGTGCAAAGGGTCGTTCTCAACTCGCGTCCAGGTTCGCAACTAAGTTATCATCATTTAACACAAAACGACTATTTAGCTTTTGTCTCTTGTTGCTAAGCTGCATCTGTGGCTAACGTTAAATACGTTTGTACACACAGGTAACAACGGGACGCCAGTTCCTGAAAACTTCCGTCTGGAGGAGTCAACCTTAGCGCCTGACCTGAAAGATGGAGAGATCCTTGTTCGGACACTTTACCTTTCAGTTGACCCTTACATGGTATTTACACACAATAACTTCCTTTTATAATACTATGTAATATAGTGTGTTTTGTGTCACAGTGTAACAAAACAAAGGTTAAAGGTCATGCATTTATTATTTTTTTTTTTTATTTCCAGTCAATCAAACTTTTATCATCGCAACATGCAGATGGTTTATTCAGCCATTGTGAGAGAAGAATGTCCCATTTGTATGAGTGTCTCGGTCTTTGTGTCTCTCTCAGCGATGCAGAATGAATGAAGACACCGGTGCGGATTACCTGACGGCGTGGCAGCTGTCTGAGTGTGTGGATGGCGGAGGTGTCGGCGTGGTCGAGTCCAGCCGCTGCAGCACTTGTGCCGAGGGAGATGTGGTCACTTCGTTCAACTGGCCATGGCAGACCCATGCTGTGATGAAAGGACAGACACAGTGCGCCGACCTGACAGGAAGTGTCTTACAGAAGGTGTGGTGCACCTGCACGCCTGCTAACCGTAACTGAATGGTCATTTACGTAAAGGGATGTTACTCTGTCTTCTCACTGTTGCAGGTTGATCCACAGTTGGTTGATGGGCACTTATCCTACTTTTTGGGTGCAGTCGGCATAACAGGCCTCACTGCGTTGCTAGGTGTAAGGGAGAAGGGTCACGTGACCAAAGGGGCCAATCAGACAATGGTGGTGAGCGGTGCTGCTGGGGCCTGTGGTTCCATAGCTGGACAGGTAAGTGAAGCAAACTCTAGAATTGGATCCACGAAGACTTGCCTGTCTTATTCAGGAGACATACACATCTATTTGAAATGCTGGGGGAAAAAAAATATGCAAAACCAGGATTAATTATTGTTTAGTCCTCTTTTTCAGATTGGCAGGCTGGACGGCTGCGTCAATGTTGTGGGAATCTGTGGATCGGATGAAAAGTGCAGAACGGTAGTGGATGATCTCGGCTTCTCTGCTGCCATTAACTATCGGCGAGAGGATGTACCGACACGGCTGAAGGAGTGCTGCCCTGATGGTGTAGATGTTTACTTTGACAATGTAGGAGGTGCCATAAGTGATACTGTGATAGCACAGGTACAGCCTTCTATGACGATTTTTCTTTTCCTCAACTATGTTTTGAATCTTAAAATCTCTAGCTGACATGTCGACCCCCTGGCCTCTTTCTGTATCTCCAGATGAACAACAGTGGCCATGTGATCTTGTGTGGGCAGATCTCTCAGTACAACAAGGACGTGCCATATCCTCCACCTTTAAGTCAGCAAACACAGGAAACCCTGCAAAAAAAGAGGATTACCCGCGAGAGATTTATGGTGCTTGACTACATGAGTAAAGCAGATGCAGCCCTGTGTGAGCTCAGCCAGTGTGTTAAATCAGGCCAAATCAAGGTAAGGAGGAAATTGTGATAATATCTGGTGGATTGTTTGGATGTCCTCCTTGAATAATTTGTTGCTGTTTGTCTTCCACTCTGCAGGTGCTGGAATCTGTGGTGACTGGCATTGAAAATATGGGAGGTATGTGAGTTCTAATTGTTGCTTTTTCTCCCCTTAAAGTGATTTTTTTTTTTTAGCGTTACATCCTTTTTTAAATTTCTTGCAGCTGCGTTTTGTTCTATGATGCAAGGAGGAAACATTGGCAAGCAAATCATAAAGATATCGGAATGAGGGTTCCCACCAGGCACTCAGAAGAATGAATCCTCAGTTGCATGTTTATCACAGCCATTAACTTGTGGTAAGATTGCACACTTGTTTATTTGTTTCTAGGTGATTATACTTATTACGAACCGCAAATGAAGAATCGCGTAATGTTCTCTGAATTTCTACTCTTGAGAAAAGTAAAATGAAATGTGAAGAGTGCTAGGAAAATTGGTCTTGGGTTTAATAATTCTTCATTAAGGTTGTGCAGCAGTGAAAAAGTAGAGCTTTTGATGTGTGTTATTCATATATAAGGTCAAATACAACATTACTGTTTGAGTAAATATAAATAATTTCCTTTCCTTTTGCTTCAGATTTAGATGACAGACACAAAGGTATTTTTTTTAATTTTTCTGAAATGAACATTTTTATTCCACAGCACTATAAACCATTAATAAAATAAAAAATGTGGTTGGCTCTAAGTTCAGTTGTCACAAGAAAAATATGTGGCAGGTGTAAAATCATCATCTTCACTCAGATGTCTAGACATAAGACTGGATGGAGGATAAATCAAGTGAACAGCAGCATGTCACTTAGTATACTCATCAGAGGTGAAATACCAGTTGGGTCAGTGTCAGGTTTTCATGTGAAAGGTCAATTGGACATACAGTACAAAACAGTCACAACCAGATTTACAGTAAAGAAATTGTGATTCAAACTGTGGAACTTGTAGTGACCTCCTCCATTAGGATGAGAAAGGAAAAACAATATCACAGTCCCATGCATAGTTTGGAAATAGAAGTGAAATGCAGCACAGTCATCAAACATCACCCTCTGAATCCATGTAATACTGCCTCCTTGTGGACAGATTAGTTTGTCAGCTGTGCTGAACGATGTCAAGCAAAGAACTCAGCAATAACTTAAGTCCATGAATTTCAAATATCGGTCTTTGTGCTGGGATGTTTGCAAAAAGGGCGATTGAACCATACCAGCATGACGGCACGTGATGTAATTTTTTCTGTGTCTAAATACTAAACTGCATGTCTTGTAATCACACTGAACAGTTATTATAGTGTCAGAATGCTTTGGCGAAACAAAATGACCATTGTATAATCCTCAATGAAAAGAACTGATAAATGGTGTATTTACCAGATTTATAAGGACTGATATTTTTTTAGAGCAGTCTGTTCTTATGGAATCTGGGCACCTGTAACTACTGGCTCAAAAAGGACTGGCAAAAAGTAAATCACACACAGTTTACTGCTCTCACAACTTCACACAAAAAGGCATTAACATTCTGAACAACATAGACAAACAACATTTCACATACATAGCTGTCAGGTTTACTTCCAGTGCAGGGAATGCCATTACATCTTCCTGCCCACACTCACCATGAGGGAGGTAATGAATGCGAATTTCCAGTGCAGTTTCATAACACAAGGGAAAATAAGCAAAATAAAATAAAAATCACACAATACAATCAGAATTAATTTTTTTTTGCCACCACATGTCCGGATGTTTTTAACAGGGTTTCTAGTTCATTGAGCTAATATGGAGTATAAAAACATTGTCCTGATATACTACTGGGACCGGTCTTTTGTTGAAGTGCTCACATTCCTGAGAAACAAACAGCTGCTTTCTGTAGTCACGTTTAAATGAGCATTTAGAATCAGGCCAGCTTCTCTCTTTGTCTTGGTGAAAAAAGGGTTTTGTCGTTTTTTGATATGAATATTCCAATGTGAATATTTAGTTGTTGTTTTTTTTAGTGGCAGTTGTTTGTAGTGGTTTTCACTGGATTTAAAAACAGTTTGAGACCTTCACATCTTGTACACAGATCAACTACAGTACTCAATTAATGTGTAATTCCCTTCTTTTGATTTCCTGTAGTCTATTGTGGAGCAAACTTAAAAACATGATCGTCTAGGTTGCATTAACTACATTATGCCATCTCCATCGAAGTAACGACCACTTTCCATCAGCCGTGGGAAGTTAGGGGAAGTATATAAAATGTGGCAACCACGCAAATTGTTTTTCGGGAGGTAAACATGAAGATTGGTTTGGCACATACAGCCTTCATTAGAGAATGAAAATGGTTCAGGGGTTAGAATAAAAGGTAAAAGTCTTTCTTATTTGTCCTTTGGCAGTGGTGAAGTGGCATTCGGCCAAGGCAACACTTCCAAAAAGTGCCAAAGCTCAAGTAAATGAGTCAGTCTAAACCACAGCAGAATACAGTTTTTACACAATATACTGTCAATGGCAGCATACAGTGAACTAGTCCTCTCATAGTTCAAACAGGCTGTTTAAGCCTTATAGGCTGTTTAAGTCTTACTGTATCCGTGTTGGTTTAGCTTTTTAAATATTGTACACATTGCTATAAACATGGCCAGAAATGTGCTCACTGGTGCTTTACAATAACATGCATATAAGGTAAATAATACTACCAAGAAACAGGGGAGTGGGTGGTGTACTTTGAGGTGGCTGTGGAAGGAGAGGGGGGGTGAAGGAAGAGGCTGCTGTGTGGGGAAAATTGAGGCTTTCAGGGTCGATAGAGACAGCAAAATATATCTGTGAGTCAGGCTCAATGGAAATCGTGGTGGCACAGTGCAATTACTGTCAAGAAGGAGAGACACTCTTGCTATTGTCACGAATGAGAGGGGCAGGGCCTGTCCAGGCACGGTAGACCAATAGCAGGCCGAGCCCCAACGCCCACGTGCGAACAGGAGACAGGAAAAAGGCAATGGCGCCGTACGTCTCCAGGAGAAAGTAGCAGGAGTGGACCTGCCAGGTGAGCAGCAGCAGCATGAAGAAGTGGACCACCAGGGTCCGCCAGCGGCAGCCCGGCCGCAGGAGGTGGGATCGGAAGGTGTTGCCGCGACAACGTTGGTGGAGGCTCCAGCAGAGGTAAGAGGTGAGAGGCATGTTGAAGAACAGCAGCTGGAAAGGAGTTCAGTTAAATGTGATTAGCGCACTTAACACTACTGGAGACTGCTTTTGGAAATGTTAATATAGCAAAACAACAACAGGACAAGAACATGTCATTTAAAAGGTTGCAAAATGTTGAGTCTAACATTTATGACGGAAGCATAAGGCTGTGGTTTGCAGCATGTTTACCTCGTGATCACATAGAATTGACAAATAGGAAAATAGGAACGTGAATATAAGCTTTACTTTTGTCCCAGTGTTTTGCTCCCTGATCATTAACCATCTTGTGACCCTTAAGGTTTATTTTCTGTTTCTTTGATAAATGTTAAGTCACTTTCTTACTTGGACCACTCCAACAACGTAAGTGAGACTGCCCTCCAGGAAGTGTCCATCGATGAAAACCCCAAAGGCGAAACAGGCGCCACTGTGGCCATCTATCAGTTCTCCTATGAACCATGGACCTGTGGGCGGCATTGAAGAAATGGCACCAGCCATTATTACCATGCTACAGTGATGTTATATAATACACAGCTTTCTTGGGAATCCTGTAATGCAAACCATTTTTCAAAGCAAACTTATTTATGCTGCCACACAGAATTATGTGGTATAGCAGATATATACACATCAGCATAGGTGACCCACCTAAGGCTGTACACAGGTTGAACAGCAGGAGAGAGTAGTAGAAAGTGTCCATTTTACTGACCAGCTGGAGCGACATGCACGCTTGAGATGTGAGTCCTGTTGATTATTAGGAAAAACAAATAGCATGTACCCTGTTTATTGGGAAACTTATGTGTGTCCACAGATGATCTGATAGCTGCAGACTGCATCAATGCAATATAGTTGACTTTTAACTTAAATGACATTGTGATATATTTTTTTGAAGGCTGTTAAGTGACAGCTCACCTCTTCCATAGGGGACCCGCATGTACCTAAAGGCGAGCAGCACGCCGACATTCAGCAGCATTATGAATATGAAGGCCGCTCGGCCCAGGATGTAGTGGTCTGTGAGGAGGATGAAGGACTGCATGAAACCGAAGCTCGGGGTCAGACTGTCCTCCAGAGTAAAGTGCTGGTCCCGAACTGTCGACCGGCCTGCCGAGTCCTGACTCACAGAGTACACAGGACAAGACGAGGAAGGAACAAATGATTAATTCTGTAAGTAAAAGTCAGAACACATTAAAATCTGCAATAGTAATCAATAGTGAGACAAAACTCCAAGGTCAATGAAGACCAATGTAATAATTTATATTTTACATTCTGACTTTAAGAAGATAAAAAAAGACCGTGCCGACCTCCACTTTAACTCTGATTGTGTGCAGTCCAGTGAGGTAGCGAGATGGGTCCCACGGCAGAACATACAGAGGACCTCCAGCCGAGTGGCCTTTCCCCAAAAGTTCCCCATCTACGCTCACATGCACAGCCGTAATCGGAGCCTCTGAGAAGGCCAAAATCCTATTGAAAACCAAGAGAATTCATTTTTTCATACTAAAATTTAGTTTAAGGCAGTTTAACCACGAAACTATGAACAATTTGTGGCTGGAATACCAAGGTTGCAGCACGCATGCCACCTGTTCAAACATGTGCAGCACAGTGAGCGAAGGATTTCTGAGCATCAGTACACACACAAACACTAACACACAGCAGAGATACCTGACGTGTGTCGATTTTCTTATGCGACCCAGTGGCTCCACCCCTGGGTGCAGGTACTGTGCGTCCTTGGGGTTGGTTATGAGCACAGCCGGCCATTGCTCAAACCTCAAGTCGGAGAAACTAAGCAGGTCATGGTCAAAAGCCAGAACCCTGTACCTGAAAACAGATGGGAGGTAAAATGTACGCAACAGCCATGCATGTGCAGAAAGGACGTAAACACCAGGTGTAAACAAGAGAAAGAGCGGACAGACACACATCTCATGATATTTTGGGATCATGACGTGTTGCATACCTGCGGTTGTCCATCCAGTCACCCAGCTCCAGCTCCAGGGTGCCTTGAGGGTGTCTGCTGTGGAGGACAGGCATTAGCCCACCCAGTGTGTGCAAGTGGCCACAGAGATAGGCAACTGCAGACCTAAATACAAGAAATCCCAATGTAAAAACTATAACACAGGTTTGCTTTGAACATTACTTCCTAAGTAATGTCCCCATCGATTTTCTCAAAAGCGGGTTGATGTGGATGGTCTTACCTCATCATGTCGCGGACTCCTGGAGAAGGAGAGACGACAGTGGAGGTGGTGTAGTGGCCAAACCAGACTGACTGGTTGCTTGCTAGACTCTCAGTTCTGAACGTGTCCAGCAAGTCCATCTGAGTCTGTTGTGGATTGAGCACAAGGACGATGTGGTGTATTACGACTATTAATGACTTTATGTCACATCAACAGATGCTGTGAGACAGGCATACCTTGTTGAGAATGCCAAAGAAATTATACGGCCTCTTAGGTCCTGGAGTCAGAGTGGCATCCGCGCAGACAAAGGAGTAGTTACCAAAGGAAGTTTTGTGAACATAGTGGAAAGAGCCTACTTTCTGATTAGCTGAGTATTTCCTAGAAAAAAATCAAAAGAAGCCAACGTGAGCAACACTCCAATCCTAGTGCAGCCCTGAGGTAATTTCATGCATTTTAAATAAATAAATTAGGCCTCCGTAGGAGACAGACTTTGTCTCGCGAAGGATGTCAACAACATTAGGAATATTAGGGAGTTAAAAGATCCATCAGCATTAGCAGAGGCAGCAATGGCACATAAAGCATAATTTGTGTCAGAAGACAAGAGAGTCTGTGTGTTCATGTAGATTCAGCTTCTATTTTTGGCCTTGGGAATACTGTCGGTAAATAGGTCTGCAACTACTCATGTTTCAGAGGAGGCACAACGTACTTTGATTGACTTTGCACTCAGCTTGCTACAATGAGACATGCAGGAGGAGGGAATCAGGAAGTTACAGCGCAACTGACTGTTTCATACTGACCGGTAGTAATTGTTGACACTGTCCAGGGAAATAATGTTGAAGGCATCTGTCAAAACAAATGAACCAGTAGTGAGACTGAGAAACGTATGTCTAATTAAGAAACTCCCAATAGGCCAATATACACATATATAGATCTGTACATATAATAGAGGCATCACATTTCCTCAAGATACAAGAAGATATTGAACAAAGTCTGTTATGATCATAGAATCCACAGACCAATAAAGACACGCATCAACAATTGCAATCAATATCTGCAGAGCGTCTGCCAGAGACACCGCAGATCCAATAACTACCTCTCTTTTTTGACAGTTACAAGAAAAGCATATCTTGTTTCACGTCTAATAGCTTGCTAACCAATAACAGAGAAGAAAGCAGAGGGAGTGGATGGGGCTGGATGACTTCCTGCGTGATGCGAAAGCCCACCGCGGTTAATGGATTCTTCAGAAAATCATAATAGTACACTCCCTACTCTCGGACTCTCCACTTGAGCCACTGAGTTAAGAGAGGCGCCACGTTTAATCACCATGATTGCCACGGATGTCTATCCATCGAGTGCGCTCCATCACACGGGACCTCTTCAGGATGTTGTGGTAGGCCTGCCACTCCACCTCATGCTGGAGGGAACCCACCTTACTCTCCGTTTTAGCGTCCGTCAGATCCCCTGTGGAGCAGTGAGGGACAAATTGAGACCCCGGCATTGACATTAGGGCCAAAACTCGTAACTGGAACGAATGACAGGTGGAGGATGTACAGTACCTGTTGCAAGCACTAGGGCTGGTTTCATCACTTCAATGGTGTCGGTGCAGAACTTCTCAAAATCAGGAATGCGTCTCGGGTCGTGAAATCGACTGATGTGAATGTCAGACACCTTGAACCAGACATAAACAACAACAGTGGGGAGAAGGGAAAGATCACACATGGTCTTACACTTGGATGACGTGTAACACAACAGTATTGGGGGTTAAGGTGCAAAGTCCAAACACACTTCCTGTGTTGCTGAACTACATTTCAGCAAACACACTGGACCTTTTCAGTCAATCATTCAACCACCACATATAGATTTCTATGACAATACTGCAGATGTTAAAAAAAAAGATGTGATACAATGACATAACAAATAACACAAACCAAATAACACACACTAGTTGAGTGTTGACAACATCGCTTCGTTCATGGTTTGTTTGCTAGGTAGCAGGGAGGAAAAACAGCACCTGTAAAAACCAGAAGATGTTGCTCAACTCGCCGCCGGGAAATGGTGGAGAGCTCCCCCTGGACGCAGCTCCATCGCCGGCAGTCTGGGGCTGAACGCTCCGTTTCGGGTGCCAAGCCGTGTCATAGCTGTCCAGCACCCAGGAGGTGATGCACGCCAGGGCCAGTCCGAGGAGAACCAGCACACCGAACAGCCTCAGCATCCTCCTGTAGTGGCGAGAGAGGGGGCTAGCTACCGCCGTCTGTCCCGGTGAGGGGGGGGGGGAGGACTAGCAACTGATGGAAATAGCTAAGGACGCGATTCACATTAATATTAACTAAACATAGAGTGGAACATTTATCTACATGGCTAACAGCTACGACTCAGACCGTTTCTGTCGCTGCCATCGCGTCCACGGGAGATACATGGAGGAGCGGAACGGGGTTCATTCACGGCTGCGCTCGGCTGAGGCGGCTCGGCGGCGGGTTAGCATATAAGCTAGCTGCCTGTCAGCTTCCAGCGGCACACTAACCGGTTGGAGGAGGAAACGTCACCACCGGATGTAAAGAGCGTGTGAAGCTAGAGAGCTCTCACCCCGACATGTTTTCCGAGCACCACGACCGCGAACCCACACTGCGGCCAAGCATAGGACTGCGGCGTTTTGCGGCGTCACAGCAGTCGCACCGGTGTTTCGAGTGCGCCCCTCATAGGGCCTTTACGGTAATTACCCACCAGCTCTGTTGTTAATGACTTTAGGATGATACAGAGGTTACAGGAGGAAATTAAAAATGTAAATACCAAAATTAAAGCAATTTTAAAATTACAATAAAACTAATTGTTGAACTAAATGAACATTTAAATTAACTGGATAATTATATGCATATGCATACAATTGAATTAATGAATTATAACATAAGTATATTGTGCTTTGTAATGTAGGGTAATCTATAGTGTGCGACAGGGTATAATGTAAAATGATGTACACATGTAATTCATTATGACATGAATTCATTGTTTTCTATATTTGTTATTTTCCCCATCAGGTGAAGTTACTGCCATCTTTGGCTTAGTGGCGCCCCACAGTGATCAGTGCGGGAAGTGTCTCTTTTTCTGATATTTTATTGTGTGCATCACGCAGACAGTGTTGCCAGATTTGCTCGCGTCAGTCAAATCTGGCAACACCGTGGACGCGGCGCGCCCCCACGGACAAACCCGACGAACGAGCTTTAAAGAGGCGCCGGTGCGCGCGGCCGAGCTGTTGCGAGGGGCGATCGGATCGGGGCCGCGCGCGCAGCAGAGGCTGCCGATCTGATCAACCGCGAGCGGTGGCGTCACGGATCCGCAGAGAGCGACGGACATGGCGAGGTGACAGGCGGCAGGAGGACAGCGACGGTCGTCATTTCTCACTGCGCCGGTTGATCTCCTCACGCTATGGGAACCCGCCGCGCGTCGTCACCGCCGCCGCATCCTGACGCACGGTCCCTGTAACCACACCCGGCTCCTGTTCGCATCACGCACCGAGCCAAGACCCGAGGTAAGGATGTGGAGAGCGGAGGCCGCGCGCCAGCTGAGCCCCCCCCACTCCCCCGTCCTCTCTGTCTCTGTTGGTGCATGTTTAGTCTGAGGTCCGGGTTGTTGTCACATCTCTCTGGTCACCCCCTCCTCCTCCTCCCCCTCCTCCACGCCAACCTGGACACACACTGTGTGTGCGTGCACGCGCCTGAGTCAATCTGCTGTGGCAACCAACTCGCTATGCAACAGCTCTCCACTGCAGGAGGGGGCGAGGGGGGTGGTGGTGGTGCTGGAAACGTCTGTGTTGTCACTTAGTGTTTTTATTCATTTGAGTTGTGCAGAACGGGAGGATTATGGGAACTGGTTCTTGATTGCTGTGGACGTGAATGATTCCCTGCGTGGTGGTGAAGGCCACACATTCCTCACTGGACCAGGATCTGGATCAGGTGCGTCCATGCTGTGAGTTGATAGGTACCGGAGTGTGGAGGCTTCCCCCATGCTGCCCCCCCCCCACCGCCCCCAGGTGTTAAAACACGTGTTATTGCACATGCATTGATGGGTCTCAGAACCTGAGGTATTGTTGTTGTGTTGTGTTGTTGAGGAGCACCGTGTTTCCTGTGGCTGTGAACTTGCAGCCCCCAGCAGACGGCGAGGGCAGAGCTGCAGTCAGCGAATGGGAAAATGGGCACTGCACCATCGTTGCCATGGAGATGGTGGGGTCAGGAAGCGTGATCCCTGATGAGACAGGGGCTGACCATCAGAGATCGGTTATCAGTTCAGTTATTATTGTTATGGATTCTGTTTTGGTCCGTTGGGGTGACTTGTTTGGAGGATGTGACATTAATCACAGTGTGAGGTGGACTCACTTGTGCATAGGTGTGTGTGTGCGCTAATGCAATATGTGTGCGAGCTTGTGTTTTTGAGTACATGTGGGTTAGAGTAGTTCATGACATTGTGTGTCGCTTGTGACCCGTCATCACCCGCTCAGACTGTCTCTGGATGCTAATAGCTCAGACACCTCCAGTATCTTTAGCCTGAAATTATAGGTTAGGTTAGGTAACGTTCACCCCGCCAAACATCCAGCTATACCTCTATGTCCTCCAGAGGTCAAAATTGTCAATTGGTCATAGTACAGTCATTTCAAACAGAATTGTCTCAGGTTAGAGGTTATAAAAATAACAATTTAGATTTTCTTTTCCCATGAAGTTATACACCACAACAATGGTTGACCTTGAAGTTCTCCTGCTGAGGGAATTTAATCTCTGCGTTTACAGTAACTTGTTTATCTCTGGAGGCTACAAGCGTTTAGCACCTCAAGTTTCTTGCATTGTTTTGGATGAATTGTTTTTGATGTATAGTAATACAGTCTGTGGCAGTGGGAGTAGAGATTCATGGTCCTGGAACGCCCCGTCCAACGACGTCTGTGTGTTGGAGCGGCGCTGCTGCTCCAAGGCCACCTCACTCCTGAGTCTTAACCCTGGGGTCACATCACGCACTCGTCATTCCGCTCTTATCGAGTCGAGCCACACTTCTTCCTTCTTCCATCGCCCAGCCTCACTCACCTTGGTACATGATGGGATCGTTTGCCTGCTTGATGTCCGGGTCATGCCCTGTAACCTAATGGTGTTTTGAAGGTCCGTTGCATAACTGGAGATGCCTGCGTGCCATGTGCAGAACGTGGCTCGCTTATCTATGACGCAGATGTTGTGTGATACAGAAATCACAAGTCGATGAATACGTTTATTGCATATACATTTATTGTGTGTGTGTATGTGTATGTGTATATATATGTATATATGTATATATGTGTGTGTGTGTGTATTGTATCTATTTATAAAATAATAATAAGTAGAAGAATGAGCATGAGGAATAACTATAGGCCCGTCTCAGGCCCACTAATAAACAGAAGAATGAGTATAAGTCCACTAATTAATAAACGTGATGAGATAGTGCTTTATTTACGAGCCTGCTCATTGGCTGTAAAATAATGAAAATAAAAGACTGGGGAATATAATACAACGATGAAGCATTTTGTAATCCGCGATGCAGGGCGTCTGCCCCTGACTCGTCGGTATGTATTTGTCCAGAGAGGACAGCTGCTGATAGCAGGTGTGGCAGCTGCAGAGATGGCCGAGTATCAGGGAACTCCAGACATTAAGCCAGGGGTTTAACTTCGTCTCGCAACTTGAGCGACTGACACATTTTTCACATGCACATGCTCCATGGCCCTACAAAACCTGCCTGTGGCATCTTCAACACTATGAGAGATCTGTGTCCAGTCACCAAGAACCTCAGTGCAAGATTCCCAAGTCAGTATTTTGAGAAGACACTTCATTCCTCCACCTGTTTCTGACATTTTTATGTTTCGAACTTCTTTAGGGTTCTCCATCAAGGCCCAGATGCCCGGCCCAGCAGTCTGAGGCAGTGAGGACCGGGTCCCCGGAGCGCTGACGGAATGAGCGGGGGAGCGGAGCAAGCTGACATCCTAAGCGTGCTCTCCCTGGTCAAGGAACGATGGAAAGTGGTAAGTGACGTGTTATTGAACGACAATGGGCAGTGTGTGCGCCGCGTCCCATCGCCGCCTGTCCCTAGTTCACCCTGTGACATCAACAAAAACGCTTTGTTCGTCAAACAATGCCCCCCCCCCGCACCTCGGAGTCCTGTTTTTTTTTTAAGTATCTCACCTGTGGCATGGACAGATTGGGGCCTTGTCTCTTTGTCCAGGTATTGTGTTGCTGCAGTATAGGAAATCCAAAAATAACATTACAACTATTTGTGGCATTGCAGTGTGCTATAGGCAGCAGCAGTGGTAGTGTTCCCTCAGGGCCCGTGTCTCTCGCCGCTGTGCCAGCCCAGGCACCATGTGAGACTGTCATTCCTCGCCGGCAGCCGGGTGCCACTTCCTGTCTTCTGAGGAGCTGCGTTACATAAGAACGTCGCAGCTAATCCCACGACTTGAGTTCCCAGTGAATGGAGGACAGTGAAGGACACGTAGGAGCTTTAGGGGAAAGTGAAAGCTCCAGTACTGAGCTGTGATAGCGGACACTGAAATATCATTTTTTTCAGGTCTGATCTGTGTCGGCATTAATTATCAAGGCTTTAAACGAGCGTGGAGTGGTTGCGGCGCATGCATGCATAATTACAAACTGGAATTTAATATTATGTTGATATGACAAGGTCTTGAGTAGCCTTTTCTTCCTCACGCCCACATCTGTGTAGTAGCAGTCATTTTTTTTCCTTTTTAAACATTGCTGAAGAGTCCATGGAGACTGGTTTGCTAGTGATCTTGACCCCTTGACCTCTTGTAGGACATGTTATGTACAATGCACTGTCCATGTCAAAGTTCTTACGTTTTACAATGTTGTCGTAGGTGAAGAAGATCGGGGGTGGAGGGTTTGGCGAGATCTACGAGGCGCTGGACCTGCTGACGCGGCTCAGCGTGGCGCTGAAGGTGGAGTCGGCCCAGCAGCCCAAGCAGGTGCTGAAGATGGAGGTCGCCGTGCTCAAGAAGCTCCAGGGTGAGAGGAAATGGATTCGCCGGATTACATTTCTTGAATTGATTGGTCCTCCTTGGCGCGGCGACCTATTGAGTTGCTCCGGAGGAGGATACTCTGTGTACCATTTGCATTCTTGGCCGGAAAACAAGACAGTTATTCCACTTGGATTAACAGGGACAACATCTTGATTTTAGACAAACAAACAATATCTGAGATCATCGATCATCTGACTCACCTGAGTACCGTTAACCAGGAACTTCAGATAATCCATCTTTTTTTGTCTTGTCGTGTTACTTTACATACTGTTAGTTTGAATGTAAACGCTTCAGACGACAGGTCGGGGTGCTCACACCACAGGAAGTGTATATTTGTGCGCGTAGATTAACAGCAGAGAAACAGGATCGACACAGGAGGGGGGGGGGGGGGGGGGGGGGGTTTTTTGGAGGGGGGGGGGGGGGGGGGGGTTGTATAGTTTTACTCCTTTCGCTCTTTTTTTTAAACAACGTCTTTTTTTTTTCTCCCCTTACTTACTTCCTGCCTTTTAACCAGTGTGTCTTTTTTCTTTCTCCCCTCCGAGGGTGAAATCAATGGGCCGGGATCATGTTTGCCGTCTAATGGCTGCAGCCCGCGGCCGTCATTTGTCCTGCATGTAACTTGAGATGGGCTGAACTCCAGCCTCTGCAAACACTGGTGACCCGCCCAGCTGTGAAGTGTAAACATCGACCCACGGCCTCATAGGCGGACTAATGGCTTATGCTGAGCTAATAATATCTCTGCCTGTTTTCAACCTGGCTCTTCCAAGTGGACTATTTTGATTTGACTGAATAAGAGTGTGGTGAAAGTTGTGTGTTTTCAACATGGAGGTTTTGCTACTGTGACTGTTGGCATTGGCTGCATGCTGAAGGGCTTTGGGGTGTGGCCACTGTCAAGCTGCCAGTGCAGCAATGTCCTTTGAGACCAGAGAGTGCTCACACTCACATACTCTCACACATATACACACACACACACACACAAGGTCACAATATATGCACATGTGCACATACAATTGTGTGCGCTGTCGCATATAAATCAGCAGGGTTTATATATGGGGAATAAAAAAAACAACAAATATAGCTTTGCATCATCATCATTCATGCAGCGCTCTGCGTCTTACGATGAAAAGACGCTGCTGATGTCAAGCGACCTCATCTCCAAACGCTCTCTCGCTCTTATTTTCCAGGTAAAGACCACGTGTGCCGCTTTGTGGGATGTGGCCGCAACGACCGCTTTAACTACGTGGTGATGGAGCTTCAGGTTGGTCTCTGTGTACTGCTTTTATTATTTATTATTTGAAGTTATTTATATCGTCAAAATAGTTGCATTCCAAAAAGAGGATTTTCTACTCCTCCCTTTTTTAATATGATTGGAAATCACTGGTATTGTAAGCCTGGCCTCAGGGATCCTGTCTGTGGTGTCTCAGGGTCGTAATCTGGCTGACCTGAGGAGGAGTATGACTCGCGGTACATTCAGCATCAGCACCACGCTGCGTCTGGGTCGCCAGATCCTGGAAGCCATAGAGAGCATCCACTCGGTTGGCTTCCTGCATCGTGACATTAAACCGGTGAGTCACAGGATGGGGGCTGCAGCGGGTAATATTATTATGCTCGGTTCTTATTTCATATCCGAGGACATGTGTTTCTCCAATATGTCCCAGGCACGGGGGAATATTTTTATTTTTAAACTGCTGTTATATTCTCCTGAATTTGCCTAATTGTGTATAAACATTAGGTTTTATTGTGATGTGGCGTGTTACCCAATCCATTTTTCCATTAACTTTTGCTTCCTTACTTCCCCTTCATCGCTGCTTCAGTCCAATTTCGCTATGGGTCGCTTCCCCAGCACCTGTCGTACCTGCTACATGCTGGACTTTGGTTTAGCTCGCCAGTTCACCAACTCCTGCCAGGAGGTCCGACCTGTAAGTGCCCGCCTCTGATACCGACTTCATCTCTGACCTCCATAATATGTTTCCACTAACAATCAATTAGATTACCATGTGTTAAATAAAACGGGATCACTAACGATTATGATTAAAGTTTTAAAGGATGACAGCTATAATGGCTGTAACTATCTGTGTTCACCAGCCCCGCCCAGTGGCAGGATTCAGGGGAACGGTCCGTTATGCATCTGTCAATGCACATAAGAATAAGGTCAGTATGTGTTTAACCTTTGCTGCATATGCTTATGTATGATCTGTGATGCTTACTCACAAATGTCCATTTATCTTTTACACACTACACTTTTTCTTGTTTTGTTTTTTTTGTTTTGTCAGCAATCAAATGTTATTGATTGATGTGAACTCTGTGTTTCTGCAGGAGATGGGTCGTCATGATGACCTTTGGTCCCTCTTCTATATGCTGGTGGAGTTTCTGGTTGGTCAGTTGCCATGGCGGAAGATCAAGGACAAAGTGAGGACAAGCAATAATTCTTTTCCTTCCTTGACTCAGCCCTGTTCGGGTAGTTGTGCGTGATGAGAGGTGACAAGTATGTGTGTGTTTTCATTCCCAGGAACATGTGGGGAAGCTGAAGGAGACGTACGACCACCGTCTGATGCTCAAACATCTGCCCGCAGAGTTTGGTGTGTTTCTGGACCACATCTCCAACCTGGACTACTTCACCAAGCCGGACTACCAGGTGACATCTGGGTTTAACCATGAATGTGGAGGTTAAAGCGAGTAATAACATAACAACCAAGATGTACAGGATGTGTTGCTCAGGTTGATACACTGTCCTGAATAAAAATGAAATAAGGTTAACTGTGTATTGTTTGGTTTCAGCTGCTGATGTCGGTGTTTGACAACAGTATGAAAACCTACAATGTAGTGGAGAATGACCCCTATGACTGGGAGCGGACTGGCACAGATGGCACTTTGACGATCAGCGCGAGCGCCACAACGCCACAACATCACACCCGCCTCACTCCAGCACATATGGGGTATGTTTGCTAGCAATCATCCGCATCGTCCAAATTAGTTTTTCTAATAGTTTTTTTTAATATTCAACCCCCAGATCAATTGAGAAAAGGATCTTTAAAGGTTATGTGAAACAGTATGTTGTGTATGTTATCCCAGCATGGCGAATGCCTCTATGATACCTGGCGACCTGATGCGGGAAAACACAGACGAGGTTTTGCAGGATGAGCAGCTCAGTGATGTGGAGAACAACCCTGCTCCTGAGCGCCTGCCCGGCTCCCCCCTCCACCCACACCGCAACCAGGAGGCGGACGTGTGGGAGGAGCTGGACCGCAACCGCAACCGCGTCCGGACGGCTGTCTGGAAGGTAGACTGCACACAAACGCACAAAAACGGTCTTTTAATTACATGTAGTGTGTGTATTGAGTTTCATCATCGCACCACTTATACCTCAGGTGATTGTCAACCATTTCTTTGCCAAATCTTTTGGTTTGAGTTCCTTTGGGAAGTAAGTCACTAAATCTGACTGGTCATCACAGGCCGTGACTGAGGACGAGCACGCAAACAACCAGGGCAACCAAGGACCCCAGAGCCCCTACACTGGGCCCGGCCTGGGTTCTCCAGTCAAACTACACTCTGAGGTGATGGCTTCAGACCGAGACAGCCCGCTGCTGAGGAAGCTCCGCAACATCCACAGCTTCGAGCTGGAGAGGAGACTTGGCCTGGAGTCAAAGCCCAGTCCGGAGCACTTTGTAGAGACCTGGTAGGTTTCTTTCATGTAACTGCTGCATCCATATTAAAATGTCATTTTTAAAAAAAATGTGTCTTGTGTGTCTGTTTAGCACTGCAAAGCCACATCAGGAGAAGGAGGCCAGCGGCGCTGCAATCATCCCGGTAACTCAGGGTCAAGCTGTACCTGCCAGGGAGCGTCCTGATAGGGTCTGGCATTATGACGAGGAGTTCTTGTCCGGTGGTGGTTCTCCAAAGCCAGCATCCCCTGGATCTCTGGAGCAGGGAGACGGGGCGGTCAGCAGCGGGGGCTTTGTGGCACTAAACTTGAGCTCTGGGAGGCAGGACATTGACTCAAGGGAGTGGGTGATGGTGGAGCGGCCCAGTGGCTCCCCAGGAGCCAAGGCTACCACAAGCCCATCGGAGGAGGACGAGGAGCCAGAGGTGCTCCGGCCAGGAGAACAGTCTCCTGGGTGGGAAAAGGGCAACTCGAGCCCTAGCTCTGGAAAAGCAAAACAAGAAAATGTGTCTTCCTCCAAGGGAAGTGCAAAAGTGGACAAATTGGAGCTTAGCGTGGGCCCTGCGGGGGCTCTGCCCCCCGTCACTCCAACCAGCCCAGCTGACGCTCTGGCTGAGGGAGTTCTCACCCAGGTAAGCTCTCGCATTTTAGGGCATCTCACGGCATTGCAAACACGGTCCTGACTGTAGTCAGCGTTTTTACAGTGTTAAAAAGCTGCAGAGTCAGAGTCAGAGTTCTAGCCGCAGAACTTTAATGCTAAAATCACACGACTATCACAGTTTCACCAGCTGCATCCTGCTGCAGTTTGATTCAGTTAAATGTTACTGCTTTGTGTTTGCTTTGCATCACTTGTGTATATCCAGAAGATAGAGATGATCACATCACAGCATGGGTTCAGGGAGAGCTTATGGTTTATAATGCATTTTGTTTTTTGCATCACATTTATCTTATTGGCAGATGTTTGCGATATTTTGATTATATTGATTTAATTTACTTTACAAAGTACTTGGTTTCTTTCCAAAAAATATACTTTTTTTTGTTTGCATAGTTGAAATTGTTTTTGCTTCCTTTGCTCTTCATAACCTTCCATCAGCCCATTGTCTCCAATTCTAAAATCCTGCTCAGGAAGTTCAACGTAACCAGCTGTCCCTTCACAACCAGAGCTTCGACGTCCATGTTGTAAACATCCACTGTCTTTCCCAACAACAACTCTTTTGTCCTTGTCCTCTGACGCTTACGTTGCGACACAACCGCTTTGCGTGATGTTCCCGGCAAAACCATCTCCACAGTGCTTCCTCCATCTTCTCAGTCCCTCAGCAATCTCACACCCGCTCCTCTCTCCCCCTCCCACTTCTCCCCCACCCCTCTCTTAGCTCCCCACCTCTCCTCCGTCCCTGCCTGAGGAAGTCGTGGTGCGGACATCCAGCCCCATCCCTCTGCGCTCACCCAGCCCTCACACCCTCCTCGCCACCGTTTCGGACCCGCTGCATCAGCACCATTCACTGGGTATGAGGCGCAGCCAGTCTGCCGACCAGCAGCGGCAGGAACGCCCCACCTCTTCCTCTTCCTGCCATGCCTCCCTTCCTCCACCGCCAAACCCTGCCCCCGGCATCCGCTCGCCCAATCGTAGGAAACTGCCTGCCATCCCGGTGGGCGCCGCCAACGCCAAGTTCCCCTCTGTCATACGCATCACACGTGCCCAACTTCAGCAGGTGATGAGCTCATCACAACAAAAACAGACCTCCAGTCATCTCCCATCAGTAGCCTATGTCAGTAGCCATACACGGGCTGTAACTTTTTTTTTTTTGGTACTTCATCCTTCTTTTTTCTTTAAGTTGCTTGTTCTGTTTTGTTTGGTTTGTTGTTTTTTTTGCTCAGTTGCGTTGCTTATTGTGTCGTTGTCAAGCAGCTCTCCCCAGAGACCATGAAGGGCATTGTGCAGGCCAGGCAGAGCATGGGTCAGATGTGTCCCTGTGTCGGAACATGTGTTGTTGTGATCTGAATAGGGGGTGTGTGTGTTTGTCTAACTGTGGCATGTGTGTGTTTCTGGAATGTCGACTCAT
This sequence comes from Trinectes maculatus, assembly GCA_016785345.1. Classification (NCBI taxonomy): domain Eukaryota; kingdom Metazoa; phylum Chordata; class Actinopteri; order Pleuronectiformes; family Achiridae; genus Trinectes; species Trinectes maculatus. The sequence goes on from JAFBJQ010002883.1 coordinate 351,343, forward strand.
GACTACAGGTTGCATGATCTCTTTTGTTTCAGATCGTCTTTGTCCTGTCAGTTTTTCTCTTCCTCTCTCTCTCCCTGTATTTGTTCCTCACCCTCTCTTCGGTGAAGCCCCCTGCCAAGTTGCGTGAACGTTTCCTGTCCTACTTGCCGGTTTAGTACTCACAGCTTGACTGACACTGCCATAGCACTTGTGTGTTTCGGTCTGATAATGGTAGCTATGGTATTGCATGCCGTTGCCAAACTAATCACCATTTATTACCCCATATTATACAATTTTCCTCTCTTCACACATCTGCATCAGGCTCTTGCTACAGAACTACAGCACAACTCGACATGTTGTAGTCTATCAGCAACAGACCTTTGACAAATCGAATAATATTCCCATATTTAGTGTTGCTAATTTTTCAAATAACACTTTGTGTGTGTTTTTTTTCCCCTTCCCTCCCATGTCTTCACCTCCCCCTCCTCTTCAGTTGACAGCTCAGCGTCCCTCTGGGCTGTCCTCGCAGTCAGGGTCAGACAGTGCTCCACAGTGCCTCCTCCTGGAGAGGCGTGGTGAAGCTGAAGCGGAGGCTCAGAGGGTCCAGGAGCACACAGTGGACGTCACCTCCTCACAGGACCATGTGCCCACACATCCAGGGACGCCCACAGAACCCCTAGCTGAAACGCTGGTCAATGGAGACACCCACACCAAAGCTCACTCTCCAGTGCCAAGCCGTGTGTCTTCCCCACGCTCCCCCCGTTCTCCACGCTCACCTTCCTCTCCACAGTCCCCTCGCTCCCCCCGCAGCCCTGTTTTTGCCAATGGCCACCTCTCCCTTCATGTTACCAGCCAAAAGGATTTAAGCAATGGGGGTTCGTCAAATCTCAAAGACCATGAGAATGATTCTAGCCCCACTCCCTGTGCCACAGAGTCTCAGCAAAGGCAGGAGGAACGTGGAGATGAAATCCAGGCCCCGGATCAGAACGGCAGTGCGGCCTCCTCCTCCCCAGCTGCCCCCCGTAAGGAACCCAGCCGCAGACAAAGTCGCATCCCAGTTCTGGAGCCCTCTAGCCTGCTAGATCTCCCACCTCCAGGATCTGCCAAGGAGAAACTCCTCCAGAAGAAAGCCAGCTACCAGGGCCAGGTCCCCTCTCCCACTGCCTCACCCTCCCTTTCTGACAGACGGGGCCCTTTGGTGGCCTCCCTTGCAAGGGACCCGCTGTCCTCCACCTCTGACCGCTCCCAGGACGAGGACTCTCTCATGGGCTCCCGTTCTGATCGCCAAGGAGACGATGCTCCATCGCTCTCCTCCTCCTCCAGCCCTCTGTCCCGCAAAAGTCGGATCCCCCGTCCAGTTCACTCCGCCTCTTCTGCTGAGCAGCTGGCTGCCCAATTCCTGCCACGCCCTCCCCCTGGAAAGCCGCCCTGCCGCCCCACAGTGGAGGGCAGGTAATGTGTTGATCAGCATTCATAAATTAAACACCCCCCATCCAGTTATTAATCATATCTTGCTCTGCTTTTTATACCCACTTAGGCTTCGGCGTTACCGCATCCGAGCTGGTAGCACCAGTGACTCAGATCTTCTGACGTGCCTCGCTCAGCTGATGCACGGCTCCCGTGGCTCCCCGCTACACCACCGCTCCTCCGCTCAGCACGGCGGTTCCAGGATGGGCATCTGCAGCCTGACGAGCTCGCCACACCACCACCGCAGCTCCAGCGCCTCACCCCGCAGCTCCTCCTCCCTGCAGCGCTCCGTCAGCTCCTCGCCCTCCCGCCATGAGCACCGTAGCGCAGGGGGAGTAGGCTGCCTCGGCCGCAGCCACTCGCCTCCCAGCTTCTCTGGCTCGCCGCCTCCTCGCCGCTTTTACTCCCACCACCAGGAGACTTGCTGCAGTCGACAGGCTCGCACAGGCCCTTTCCACCTGTCCCGGGGAAAAGGCTGCAGCAGAGAGGCTAAGTGCTCCAGCAAGCTGAGCAGATAGTTGTGCTGCCCCCACAGAGGATGGGGAACTCCACCCCACACCAATCTATACCTACTGATAGAGTCTTTCTCTATTAGTGCGTATATTTTTGTAGGTTGTAAAAAAAAAAAATCTTATTTCCCTGTTTTTTCCCGTCGGTCTGAACTGTTGCTTCTTATTGTTCTCTTCGCTCCTATTTGCACACGGGGTTTGTCATACATTATTATGCCCGGCTTTAAAGGAGTAGTCCACCAATTACATAGATGTGTTTGACTTTGTCGAGACGAGATCGAGAATCAGTGGCTCAACAATGGGTGGCTCCTCACCATGAATAACATGAACTTTATGTGTAGAGTTCCCCTTTAGGATCATTTATCAGACAAACATAATGTACATGGACGTGTCAGGGTTCTCATTTCATATATGTTGAAATGATGTAGTGTAGCTGCGAAAGTAAACAGCTCTTTTCCATTGGGGGGGGCGTTCTATAACATATAAATCAATAGTTGAGCCTAAAGGAACATAAATAAATCGGTTTTCCTCTTATTTAGCCCTAAACCATCCTGCACCACAATATATAGTTACTTATTTATCCCCAGTATTAATGCTTGGCCTGGGGCCGACTCACTTGTCTCCTCTGATTTTGGAGACAGCAGGCAGGGTATAATATTTACTTTAAGCTCCATGTGAATGCATAAAGCCAGAATATGTGTGTACAGTTGTGTTTATCGAGATGTTTAAGTTTGATGCTTTGCAACGCTGGAGACTCCTCCCCTTTTTCCGTGTGATCACGCGTGTGCGTTCCTGTGTGATTCGTTTTGCAAATTTCAATAGAAATTGTGTTGCGCCGTCGTGATCCTGTACAATCAATCGCGTAAAGCGCGTGAGGACACACACCCTTTTGTGCCTACTGTCTTGCTGAGTGGGAATCGAAATGACTTACAGGTTAGAATAGCTGAGCTACGTTTAGATTTAAAGGTATCACGTGTTAGCAGTAGTTGTAGTAGCAGTAGTTTGACGAACAGAAGGTGCATTATTGATGAGTAATGTAATTTGTAATTTGTCTCAGCATGTGCCTTGGCACTTTGGGCAGCTTGAAGATTCGCACTGGTTTTTTTCTCTCATTAGTAAAAGGGAGCCAGAAAACAGACTTGTGACAGTGATAATAAGACAAAACCTTTCATTAGTATTTATTTGTGTACGGAAAGTAGCAACCCATTGTAAATCCAACACAGTTTGAGTAGCAGTGTACTGCATTTCGGAAATTTTCGCTGTCCTGTATCGACCAGGTCAGTGTTTGAATAAATGTGAATTTTAGACCTCAAACTCATTTTGTCAGATGTTACAGAAAACGAAAGGCCATATGTACATATATTCCTCATACCAAAATTAAGAATGTTTTTGTTGTTGTTGTTGTTTTTTGTTCCTCCTTGCATTGGAGATTGTCTTTTATATCATAACATAACCGTGTGTATGTGTGTGTGCACAAGGCAGAGGAATCAGTGTGTTGTTTGTGTTTCATTCGGTCAGGATTCCTCACTGGAAGTCTCATAACCTCTTCCCGCTCCTCTGCTTGTAAGATAATGTAAAATAACTTCAGCTTCCTTCCACTGATACTCTTTGCATGTTTAACAGCGAAAAGACAGGAAAAAAAAATCAAAAATCAATTACTAAGGGAAAAAAAGCTGCGTACTACTTCTCATGACGGGGCATTTATCTTATCTTGTGGTGAATTTAACCCAGAAGGGACTTCATCACCTGTCGAGTGGAAAAATTCCATCTTTTTTATCTTTTCATTTCACTCTACGCCTGATGTATGTCACTAGTTTTTGCGCTTCCTGCGCCTCCAGGCTGATTGTGTTGCTGGATTATTATTATTATTATTATTTTTTATTAGTGCAACTATCTAACGACTCAAAAGACAAAAAGATAACCCAGAAAAATAGAACATTTGAGTAGACTTTGCTGTGTTTCGGGCATTCGGCACCCGTGGCCTGTGTAAGATACGGCTGCACAAAGAGAAAAATCACGTTGCCAAATATTTTCATAGATTTTGCAGATGTGGTTTCACTGGAGGTGTGAAAACTGCAGGAGTTTATAGAGGACGAATGGGAACATTGCGTTGTAGATATAAGATGTGCTGTTATGTTTTGACTCATGTAGACTCTGCAGACACCTACGCTAGCCTCACAGAGCAGCTATGATGACTCATCCTGAGGGCAGACAGCGTTCAGTCAGTCAGCCGCCTTAATGTATCCTCTCTGCCCCTCTGTGCATCCGCGAGGGATGACTGAGCCGTGTCTGTTTTGGAGATCATTCCACTATTAAGCCCAAGCCAAGCCTTCATGTCTCTTGTCTCCTGTCCGTAAAGGCATGTGCCGCCATCAGCACGGTCACCGCTGAAGCCAGTGCTGTCAGACTCATGTGCTTACGAAGTTACAAAGCTCCTTGTTAAAGTGCATGGGCTGTTTATTGACTGAATGGTTGAAGTGAAATCATTTCAGGTTGCAGTATTCAACAGGTGTTTGTTTGCGTGACGACCGTACGCTCTGCTCAAACAGGGGATGTGCAGGTTCCAGTTGTCGCCAGCAAATGATCTCTGAATTCTTCCTCTCTCCTGCAGGCTCGCAGGTTTCAAGGTGTCTCAACGCTGTTGTGCAGACTTTTAATATATACCTGTAAATTCTCCAAATAATAATTTGAACAAAATCACTGTAAAACCAAACCTTATATGCTAAGAAGCTTCAGCTTCAGAAGCTTCAGACGCTAAACAGTGCTGCTGGTTTAAAAAGATAATCAGATTTCTTCTCATGTTTTATTATTATTATTATTATTATTATTATTATTATTATTATTATTATTATTATTATTGCATAAACGTGTGTTGTTAGTACTGGTGTGACCCTCCAGATGAGGTTTATCTTTCTGTCACTTTTAGAAGTGTCCCTGCCATTAAAAGTGACATGTTTCTAGGCGCTTACTGGTATATATGCAGATGGATATCAATAGGCCAATGAGAACAAACCCAGCTGTTACATTTTATCTTGAAAGGTGAAGTGGAAACTAATAAAAAGCTTTGGTGTGCAATGGCACACTTCTCATGTCATAACATTGGATTACTTGCGAATAACAGTTTGCCATAAATTATGTGTTGTGACATTTGCTAATTTGCCCATCCATCCTTTTTGACTTCAATTGTTTTTGGATTTTTAGTGGTGTTTCTTGTGTTGTAATGTATGTCTTTGTTTTGAAATGTAACTGTACAGTCTGAAGGAAAGAATGTAACAAGTGGGGGTTTTGCATTGTATATAACTGTAATTATTTATGTTAATGCTATCATTTGTATCATATCAATGCCTTGTACAGTGTTTTTTTTCTGTTTTGGTTTGAAATTATTTTGTATTTATTTTTATAAACAGGTTATAAATAAAATACTCATTCGGCATGCAGACAGACAAAGGTTTGTGCTTTTAATGCAGTTGTGCTGAGAAGTATTAGAGGACACAGAAATTATCAAATACAATTGTGTATTTTTTATAAATTTGCAGGACTGTCTGCTTGGTTTTTAAAATATTGTAACAAACCAATTTTACAATCAGGCATTATAAATTTACAGTACAAAAGTAAATGCAACTAAAACAAATATATTCATATCTAAAGATTAAAATCAAATCATAAACACACTCCACATGAACTTTTGCAGTAAAATTTGAAATTTGTTCAATCCTTGTAATGGGATCATCTTCATGTATATAGGATTTACCCATTAGGGTCATGGCATTCATGACAACATTTTGAAACAGTCACAGTGAGAAAAAAAAATACAATAGCTATCAATAATATTTGTAAATTACTGGTTGTAAGATGTGTCACTGTAGACAATAAAAATGATTATAATGTTTTGATTTAGCAGCAATTTTAAACTACGCAAACCAAAAAACCAGAAAAAAAATATTCTAAGTAATTGAGAGGTGCAAGTCCCCATTCATGTTTAGTAAGCAATAGCCTAACAACCATAGACATATATGCTAACAACAACCACGTTCCACCTTCTTCCGGTTGCACACGTGGTTGACGACACACGCCTGCGTGGACCCTGACCCCGCCCCCTTCCCCTCAGTTCCGCAGCCGCGCAGCGCTCAACCAGAATGGCGGCTCTTTTGGAAAGTGTCCTGTCCAAGAAAGTGGACATTAATACCGTCACAGACTGGCTGAAAAATCCCGAGGTGAGTCTGCAATGAATCTGAGCCGTACGAGTGAGACACGCGTTACCAGTTTGTCCTCTGTATGACGTGTTATAGCACATGACATCGCTCACAACTCAGTGTAAACAAAACTTTTAGCCGCTGAGCTAGCGAGCTAATGCAGCCTGGATGATGTGGACTCCAAGCTAGCCGCTTCTCAGTGGTGTAGATAAAAAATGTAGCACAACAACACGCGATATTTTATTTTTGTTGCGGGCTACTGATATTAATGTTACTGTTTAAAAAGGGCTGCGCTGTTTAGCAAATGTTAGCTATCGCGTAGTTAGCGAGCTCCTATGGCAGTTTGATGCAGAAATGTCCTGAAGCTGACCAGGACCAAGATTTATTGACCTACTTAGTCTCCGTCTATTACCTCGTCAAAGATGCTAATCCATCTTTAGAAATGCTTTAATGCACACAACTACAATCGTTCTATTCAACAGTCACGTGTCTCTTTTTGACAGGAATGTCACAGGCTGTCGTTCAATACACCAGGTGTGGCGGTTCACAAGCAGGAATTCGTCCCTTTTCTTTTAAACTTCCTGAGAGAGCAGAGCAGTCAAGCACTTACCCACGGCCCTGCCACTCCAGCGAAGACCCCCAGCCGCTCGAGGCCTCCTGCACACACACAGAGCTTTTCTGACAGGAGGGGCTGCAGGTCGGCTGGTGATGGGGCTGGTTCACGGAGTGCCAGCCGGGTCCAGCTGTTTTCTCCCGCCACATCTGGATCACCTGGAACTGAGAGTGATGCTGTTGGACAGTCAGGGTCCCACTGTCTTAGTGGGGTCAGTGCTTTCAGCAGCCCTTCCTTCACTCCAGCATGGAGCCCCGCCTCCAGGCCCTTGGGCTCTGAGCGCCGGCCTGGCCAGAGGATCAGTCTGGGGGACTACATGGTTTCTCCTTCGGACCTCAGCCCTAATCTCCAGTCACAGAAGGGCCGTAGGAGGAGTGGTGGTGGTGGCGGCATGGCTGGCCAGGGAAGACATGGAGGACTTCGTGGAGGACATCATAGTGACGAGAATGGACGGTGGGACAGTGGTGGAAGGAGGTCAGGTAGAGGCGGAGGTGGAGGGTACAGTAGGATAAGCGAGCAGGTTTCACCTCCATCTGTGGGGCAGCTCAACTTCAACAACTTGGAAGATTTCCCTCCTGTTGGGTCATCACCAGTGTCATCAGTGTAAGTCTGAAAGTCCCTGTAAATCATATTCCAACCCTGATGCTACAATTTATTTTCTGGTACGTCTTATTGTTTACTTTTATCTTCAGGACATCAAAACCATCTAGGAGAATAAACCCAACACCAGTCAGTGCAGAACGGCCACAATCCAAACCAAAGACGTGTTTCACTTCTACGCCATTCAGAAAGCCATCTAGTCCCACATCAAGTGTAGATGCACTTCAGGGGTTGATGACATCAGGCAGTCCACTGAGCCTGCAGGAAGAGAGAGAACTACTTAAGAGGGAGAAGTAAGTCTACATGTTGACTGGCTCAAATCTGACTGATTATTCCAATGTAAAGTAATGGAAGAAAGGATGCTGGAACTAATATTCTGCAAACTTATGAATCTCATGCTCTTCACTGTTTACATTATTATTATTGTCAGCCTCTGCTCTTTGACAACTCTTAATTTGTACTTTTTTGTTTATAGGACAAAGCGTGCCCAGCAAGTCGGCTCTCCTCTGCCTTCTTCTCTGGACCCTTGCACCCCTACAAAGTCAGGAATTAGGACTGGCTCTAAAGTTACACCTGACTTGCAGACAGCTTGTCCTGAACCATCCAAAGTCACCTTCTCGTCAGAGCTGAATCTCCTGGCAGAGTTGTACTGTACCTGCATTTCTGGTAAATGGCCACAAGGTGTCATACTGTAACTGTGCTGGTTAAAAGGGTATATGGGGAGGGGAAAAAATACTTTTACAGTTTTACATGTCACACAAACAAAACCGTTTTTACACAGTGAAGCAGAAATTTTACTTTTAGCCGACATTCAATAGAAATAGTATAAAAGTAAAGGTAAAATAAAAGTACATCAGATTTTTTAAAATACACATCACCATATAAATACCTGCTCACAAAATAATTTTATGTGATTTTAAATATAGTGAATATAAAAATATGAGGAGATGAAGTTGTGTTGTTGTGTCTTACAGAAAACCGAGTGCCAAACGTTTTCCTGGAGCTTTTCTTTGTGATGCAGTTGTTAACGTCTCGGTCATCTCACCCTCGTGATGATGATGAACAGGAAAGTTTTTGTGCGGTAAATACAGGTATGTAGTTAGTTGTTTTTTTAACTTTCATTCTCTAACTTCGTTATATTGAGGTTTCAACTTTTTTATTTTCAAATTGAGCACTGCTTTTGCCATTTTCAGATGTTCTGGAGAGATGCTACTTACAACAGGTGCACAATTGTGTGTATTTTGCAGTAAAGGTGCTGGAGAATCAGTTTCAGTGAGTTTGTTTAAAAGTTATACTGGCTCACATCTTTTCTCAAATTGACTGACCGAGTTGATCAATAAGCATCTTCTTTTTTGTTCATAAGGTTGGTAGCTCATTTGGACAAATGCACATTGCGTCTTCTGGCAGAAAATGAGAGGGTAGCATCTTTCTCTCCAGATCTCAGGGACCGGCTCACTCAAGCCCAGGACAGAAGCACAGCCAAGGTTACACACTAATTTTGCTGTACAAGTGATTTCACTCCGAGAGTGTTTTGGAATATATTTAAATGTTGTACCCCAAAAATCCCTGATGCTATTTTACAGTACTTTATTGAACGTACAGATGGCTTTTCATGTTAGAATTTATTTAAAATTCTTAAGAAAGGATCTATCTCTAAAAATGCAGAAAATCTGTCCTATACTATATGTCAGGATAATATACAGTAAATGGTTTATTTCTTTATCATCTTCTGTTACAGCTCTCTCCCTCAGTTTCCACCTTCATACACTCGGTCCCATTCCGTCCTGCTACAGACAACAGGTCCAACTTTGGCAGTGACAAGGCCTTCCACACATTTAAAAAACAGAGGTATTAGATGTGAAAGTTGTCATTGTTCTGTGAAAACTGTACTGGTTGAGCTCAAAAAATAGTTGCTGAATTTCACCTTTATTAATTTCACTTTTGCATTTGATATTTTGTTCTTTTCTCAGGGATATTTTTTATGAGGTGCTGCGAGAATGGGAGGACTTTCACATGGAACCAGGGTGGAACTTTGATGCTGCTTTAGGGAGTAGGATAAGGCAAGCATAATGAATTCAGTTTTTATTAGGTATAGTATAAAATAAAAAAGTTTCTATCTTATCTGTTATGCATATTATGTCTTGTATTTTTTAGAGGAATGATGAGTCAGCTGACCTCTGCTGGAAATCATTCTCACTTTGCCCGTCTGTTCCTGAAGCAGCTTGTTCAGGTAGATGGTGTCAACTCATCAACATTTGCTTAATGGATCATAACTTTTTAATGTAATTTATAATTTGTCAAGTGACTACTTGCACCCTGATAGAGTTATATACACAAATACACATAAGAAGAGCCCAGCTGCTTTTTTCAGTCTCCTCAACATTTTTTATAACTAAAAGGAACCAAATGCATAAAAATGTCCGTTTTTCCTTGGTAGATGTGTAAAGGCCCCCGTGTGAACAGCTCTCCTGGAGATACCCCTGACACTGACTTGCTAGGTATGGTGGGGGCCGATGGTTTGGGGCGTCTGAAGCGCCTTGAGGAGCGTCTCATTCAGCCGCATGGAGTTGTTGGTCCTTGTCCCCCACCTTCCTTCCCTGGCCACCAGGAGTTCTTCAGAGACTTCCTAAAGACAGCTAGCTGGTGAGACATTATGTCCAACCATAAAACTGGGGGCAGGACAGATAGAATTTATTTCAGTTTTCATAAACCAGACAGGTAGCAGCTGCCATTCAAACTAAACATCTTCCTTGACTTCACTGTATGATCTAACATGTCGACTGTGTCGCCTACCAGCTGCCAGCTGAACCAGCATCTACAGGACAGACTATGTCAGCAGCTCCTCCAGCTTGATGAGGTCTCCATCCTGAGTCCCCCTGCTTCCACTGGGGAAGGAGAGGAGGAGGGAGATGGGGATATGGAGCAGCAGGTATGGATTTTACAGCCAGACAGAGATATTATTGAAATGTCAACTGGCTGTGAAACAAATATTGATTTAGCTTTTTTCATTGTTGGCAATGCGTTTCAGCATGAATAGATAAAATAATCATCACACCAGATTCAGACTGATTTGCTGATAATTATTACATAAAACATTTCTATTTTATCTCCATCAGGATGAGAAGCAGAGATTCACCTCAGTGCTACTCCTTGCTCGTCTTCTGGCCAAGTTTCTCGGATTAATTTCCTTTCTACCTTACCAAACCTCTGAGAGGCCATCCAGAGAAATTCAAGAGACTGCCATAACCCTGCGCAGCAAGGTGAGAGGAAAAATAGTTGAAGGAATGTAATTAATTTAGGCCTATTTCAAAAATGCGTTACTTTAAAAAAACCATCCTCTTGTATAATTTCTGCTGGGCAATTTAAATGAATAAGAATCTTCTCCTCTCTTGGCCCTTCAGAGTGTTCCAGTGCTGGATGTCTGTACTGTGTTGACTAACAGTATGAAAAGGGGACGCACTATTCTGACTGTCCCCTGGCTTGTGGAGTTCCTCTCCATGTTGGACTTTATCAGTCCCCTGCTCCTCTGCTACAGGACAGCGTTAGGGACACTGCTCCTCCTCTACAGGTCTGTCCGTCGCACCTTCCCACTGTGGCAGCTTGACCGAGTAGTTACAGAACTGCAAACAAAGTGTTTCTTGCTTGGATGGTTAAATATGATTCTTGCTTGCTCGTAGGAAAATGTTGCTGAGCAGATGTGGAGAAATGTGTTATCTAAACAAGCTTCTGTTAGTGTCTGTGCTGGGGTGGCTTTTCCAGGTAAGACACAACTACCGGTACATGTAGATGCTATTTGTTTAGGTAGATGATGAGATATGATGATTAGTAGAATACTATTGATTTAAGTTGTAAAAACTAATTTCTTGCCATTATATTACGCCACTGTAATTTTATTTTTTACACCAGTTATATTAAACTCAACTGGTCATGCTTAACTTGTGTAGATTCCTGTTATCCCTGAGGATATTTTTTTCACCAATGAGTTCGCAAAGGTGGCTAAGCTGGAGGACAGCAACATCAGCGGTGCTGGACTTGTAAGTTAATTTCTTACTATAGTAGACATTTGTGCTTCTTCATTTATACAGAGAGCTCTCTTGTTATTTTCAGGACTGCATTCCCCTCGTGGATCAGCAGCTGCTCTATACTTGCTGTCCATTTCTTGGTGAGTGGGAATGTATCAATCTTTTCTATTACCTCGAAGACTACAGGCACCTTTCTAATGTGTATATCTGTAGCTGTGTTGTTAGATCTATCTCTATAGAGGTAAATGCTGTTGAGAGCTTGTATAACATCTGGTCCCTTTACTGTATGTTCCCCTCAAATGGGCCACAAATCAGCAGCTGTGGATAAATGTTCCTTGCCTTGTTTTACCTGTCCAGGGGAGTTTCGCAAGCTCCTGGCTGCCTTTGTATCGGGAAGCACAGCCAAGAGTGGTGGAATTATACGCAAGATAACTCCCACTTCTGCTGAGCCCAAGGATACACCAGTGGCAAACAGGTCGCAGCAGAAACTACAGGTTTGTAAGCAAGCGAAGGCATTTGAAATGGCTTCATTAAATTGCATATGACAATTTAAATTTAATAATTATTCCTCTTATAATGTGACAGGTGGACCTTGAGCAAGCCTTCTTTCACAACCAGCCTCCGTCTTTGCGTCGCACTGTGGAGTTTGTTGCTGAGAGAATCGGATCCAATGGCGTCAAGCATATGAAGTGAGTGTTACGGTGCAGGACATACTGTAGGCGGATCTAAAAATTTTCAAGTCATGAGTTACTAAATCAGCTGTATCTTCCACAGTTTCTATTTTACTTTGACCAGTTTTCTACCAAATTACCTTTTAGATTTGAAAAGGACTTTCATGGCAGCCAGCCATTCTTCAACAACTCTGTCAGCCGGAACTTTAGATTTCACAATTGATTTGTTTTGTTTTTCGGTCCCTGTGTGTGTTTTTTTTACATCTTTTTTTGGCCTTTTCAACAGGGCCACGTTTGTGAATGAGTTGGTGGAGAAAGGAGAGAAGATGCTACGCGATGGACTGGAGATGCCAAACTCAAATCCTTCGAAACTGAACGAGTCCATTTGCGCACAGCTGTGTGATGCAGGATTGGACGCTCTGCCAAAAGCCACAAGGTATCACACTCCCCTTGAGAGGATTTTGCCTAAGACTATAGATTTATTAATGGCCGTTTTATAAATGGAGAAGGATGATAATAGATTAAATCTTGGTTCTCTGTGGTTTGTAGGTTTTGTTGTGAGAAGAGTCCTGAAGCTATAAGGTTTCTGCTCCCTGATGAGACCGCTCCTGCTGTAAGTCCGTGCAGAAAGTACCATGCCAAAATGATGATCTGATGTCATGTGATAAAATACTTCTCAAAGCTCATATTTCTTACTTTAAGGGACAAACAAAGTCAAGGAGACAAACACAGAAGAAACATGTGGGCTGTTCCTGTGTTTTTGACTTTGTCTCTTTTTGCAGGTCCTGACCACATCTGAAAACATCACCAAACGTCTTGCAACAGAAAAAGCCTGCAGCTGGCTCTCTGCTAACATTACAGGTACTGGTTAAAAGCACAATGGTTGTGATTTTATCTCATTTTAGTTTGCCTGCCAACCATCTTTACTGCTAATATTTTCCTTCTTTTCCCACAGCACTCATAAGGCGAGAGTGGAAAAGCAGATACGATCGTGTGATGAAGGCTCTCGGAAGCCCAGTGGCTCCAGACTCGGGGGATGCTGAGCGGGCTGTGGTTGAGATGGTCACCCAAGAGCAGTTAGTTTCGCCCAAGAGAAAACCAGGTAGTGAGAGAGTAATCTCCTGCCCTCCATACTGCAGCCATAACGCTTCAATGCCCTCAGACATCCTCATTGAGATGAAGGTATGTTTGCATAAGATGTTACAGAATTCATGCATTTCATTAACATATTGTTTGGGATTTTTATTTAGTGGTGCCTCATTTGACAGGGCCTCTTTTGGGCAGCTGCAATGAATTTCCTAGTATCAGATTTTATTCTGCGAAAATAGACCATCTCATCAAAGTGGTCAAAGTCTGAATTTCTATGCAAATGTATTTTTTTTTTAATGAAGGAGCTGTTGAGCGTTGCAGTGGGCCCTAGGACAGATGAGGAGCTGCCAACAGACTCTCAGCTTAAAACACTGCTCCAGAGAGTGGAAGACACACTGGCCTGCAGAAAGGTTTCAGATACACAACTGCAACAACACTATTACTGGAGTTACTGAATATTGTCTGTACTTGTCACACTTTGTTCTTTTTATCTCTTTAGTTTTTAACTGTGGTGTCAGAGCAGATGCTTCTGAACACTACTGTCCTACTGGCCTGCAAACTGGGTGAGAGCTTCCTGAATCAACAGGATTATCTCTTTATGACGTACGCTAAAAGCGGCAATGTATCTTAAGCAACATAGTCAAAGTGATGTCGTGTTGGGTTTTATCACCCAGTGTCTGCAGAGCTGCCGGTCGTGTCTCTGTCAGCATCCAGTGGAGTTGGTGTGATTGCAGTGGGTCCCAGTGCAGGGTCAGAGCCTCCTGTCAGATCGCTACTGGAGCAGCTCGCTGAGCTTTGGGAGAGAGACAGCTGCATCTCCGCTCCCCTCCACCTGCTCTTCACCCACCTCACTGTCACTGCTGTGCTGAAGGCCAGCGACACTGAGGTAATGATATCTACTGCTTCCACTTCATCCACCTCCATTTTTTTTTTTTTTTTTTGGTTCTTAGTGTTTACATTTTCAACTCTTTTTTGGTTTACAGTGAACGCTCGTTTATCACGGGGGTTATGTTCCAAAAAGAATCCGTGATAGGCGAAATCCGCGAAGTAGTCAGCTTTATTTTTTACAATTATTATACAGTACTATAGAATGAAACCAAAGATCAAGACCTGTTTTTAGGCCCAAGCATTTGTTTAAGAAATAAAAATAGAAGCGTTTTCTAACAAATAACTATGATAGTTTTTTAGAAATACTGTCAAATAATCATTTTAATAATCAACCTACGCGGTTGGACACATTGTGACTGACGCGTATTTCCCAGTTCCTCTGACTATGCCTCTTTGTGCTGACTCAGCTCCGCTGTAGCGTCTTTTTCTACTGAAGGCCGTGGTGCAGGTGTCTTTGTTGGTGCAGAACGTTTCGTCGACATTGTGGGTTTTGTCGTGGAGACAATATGCAAACATGTAAATTTGTGATTTTTGTCAGATAAACTAGAGCTTTTGGGTCTTTTTATTTCCCCTCAAGATGTCTGTTTTAGCTTTTTCTTGCCAGTTGATACCAACAGAAAAGTATGCTAGAGGATATTTTCATTTAAATGTCCTATGATTAACGGATTAGTAGTCTCAAATGTGCTATATTCCTTTGTGTTTTTAGTGGAACAACTACCTGTTCCTGGTCAGAAAGCTGGTTGAAAGGGGAATCTTGGGTGAGAACAAGGTCATAGCTCATTGGAAGAAGCTAACAAACTTGGCGTTACCAGCTGTGAGTGCTTTCTGCTATTGTTATGATACATTTCTGATGATATATTTCTTTTACCAATGATATGACCTCTTTGACAATTCTCCTCTCTTTCTGGCTGTCCTTTTCCTCCCATTTCGATTTAATTTCAGGAGCTGATAGAGAAATTTCAGCTGCAGTCACAAAGTATTAAACTCTCCTTGCCTCTGGCTGAGTTGCCTAGTCACATGGACATGCTGCAGGTCTCGCATCAGACAGTAGAGGGCGCTTCGTGACCGTAGGAATACTACCAAATGCCCCTTAACATCGTTTGTACAATCACCACAGTGTTTAAAGTCACATCTGTCAGTGTTGCACCAGGAAGAGGCACTTCTGGGTGAATCCTTGTTGTTGACCTTTTTTTCAGTCGCTCTTTCTGCACGGTCCATCAAAGCTGTTGCACTGTCAGGCTCTGCACAGACAGTTTCAGAATGTTGTTTTTTTTTAGTTCTTGTGAAGTGTCACCAGCCTTTCATGAATCCCTCTGCTCTTTTGCAAAGGGGCTGGCATAAACCAGGAAGCCTTGCCACTTGCGGGAGCTCAACACTTCGTACCTTAGATCCACTGAGCCTTTTTGCAAAGTAACTTGTATAGGATTGTGTCCCAAGGGACATACACGTAGATCAAGCATTGCAAACAGTCAAAACAATAGCAGTGTCAGGAGGAAAAAAAATATAAACTGAGCATCGCTGCTGTCACATAAAGGCACTGACTTCCTGAAATGTGCAAGAAATGCCATATCTATATCTATGGTGTTGATACATAAGGTTTGACCCCAACCAGTCAGATACGTTTCTCTGGACACTTTCTCATTATGGACTTTAAAAAATAATAATTTTGATAGTTTTTAGAACAAAAAGAGAAAACTTGCGTCTTAATTTTAGTACAGCACTTTCACACACTGCCTTAGACCGCCACTACTAGTGAATGGCATGTTTAATTTCATGAACGCAAAACTGCGTTTGTGATGATTTTCTTCATGTTGAATGAGCACCACGTTCTCTGCTGCTTTTAAACTGAACTATTTTTTTATGTTGCCACAAAGTATGAAGTCTAATAATAAAGATGTATTCTAGTGTTTGTTTTTGTTGTTGTCTCCCTTAATGACTTAATTCATTTTTACAAGGTTTAAGGAGATTTTTTTTAAATTTTACTGTTTTTTATTTTAACATTGTCTTTTTTACCTTCAGAATTTCGCCTTAGCTTCTCAATTTTATGCTCAGTACAGTATCACTGAATTTGTATGTCAGATTTGTTTTGGTAACAAACTTTTTAATCATAATTATGTGGCTTTTTATAGTAAAGGAAGTAAAATGTACACATTAAACAGTGGAGATTTAAATAATAACAGTCATGCAAAAAAAAAAAAAAAAAGATTTGAATACAGTTTATCTGGAGGAGGAGGAGGAGTATCCAGCAGCATCTCTCCTCCCTCTGTCCGACAGGAAGTTTCAGTCTTCGGTTCAGAGTTCTGGAGGAGACGCGGCGGGCGGTTCGACCCTCGACCAGCCGGTGAACGATGACTTGAGCGGCGGGCGGCGAAGCAACTTGCAGCCGCTTCGGGTTTTCTCGGACTGATAAAGACCTGGACGTACTCCCATGGGAAAGGTTATTCTCCAGCAGCTCCGGGTTGTGTGTGAAATCTTCGTAAGGCACCATGGCAAACGTTAAAGTTGCCATTCGGGTCCGTCCTCTTAATGCAAGGTATGTACCTATGTTAGCTAACTAAAATCTGTTTGCTAACAACGCCAGTAAATAATTAAATCAAATCCAACTTTATTAGCTACTTCATCGCAGTTGACATGATCTAAAACTTCTTGTCTGGAGCTGTTCGCTAGCTAAGGTGTGTTTCGTCTTTGTATACACAGCATTGTGCTTCTCATATTGCCTGTTGTATTAGCGTCATTGTTGTTATTTGCGCGAAGATATATGAACAGAAACGAACCTAGCAGGTTAGCTGTCTGCAAAAAAACAAAAAAAAAACAAACTTTGTGCAGTTGTTGAGACAAGTGGCGCACATGGGTGAATACAGACATACGCAGCTGTCAGTAATGTTGTGATTCACTGAGTGTGTGTGTGTGAGCAATGGACAAAAAATATGGAGTTAAGTAAACTTTAAACATCATACTGCAGCCAGGTATTACAACAACCATTAAGTTAATGGGGTTTGTCAGTGGAAAGTAGTTGTGTAGTTCTCAGGACACCTTGCTGCCTCTCTGTTGTTTGTGTTAGTGTAATATCACATAGAAATGATCACTCTCACTAATAACCACAATGTATTTTTTCTTGTTTTCATATATATACACATTCGAGAAACCCCTAAAGCGTGCCTCTTGACATCCAGTTTCACATAGCTTTAGAATAGGTAAGACAACTAGCTAACCATTCATTAGTCAATCAGCTTCAATAATCGATCAGTCACTCTGTCATGTTTTATGCATAAATACTAGACACTTGCTCATTTCTGTAAAGATTTGCTGCTATTCTTTATTTTGATTATTTACTTTTTTGTAATGAGCGAAACAGTGCTTTTATGTCAACATAAGCATGTTTTACGTACATTGACAAAATGAATCACTTCAGCACTAAGTGAAATTAAATTTAGCCGAGTACATGAGAACCAGCCTATTCCACTTTGTTTGACAGTATATATTCTGTTTTGGCTTGTGCCTCATCTGTAAGCCTTATTATGCTGACAACTCCAGACACTCTAGACGCCATGTGTGTGTGTGTTTTTTTAATAGCTGCATATAGCTCCATCAAATGGAAAAGTTCTAATGTATTGTTTCATACTTACATTCCTTAACAATACTTGATCTGATGGCTTAATATCTCTGTATGGTAAAAGATAATCATATTTAAATTCTATATGAATAATCATCTTTGTATAGCAAGCATAGTTAACTCCAAGTCAGTCGTTTTACTTTAAGTGATTTTGTGAGCAGCATTAATGAGGGGGAGAAAAAAACTTTCCATTTATTTTACAGTGCTGTAAAATCTGCCGTTTATAGCAGCAAAGTAAGGTAGGGATCTTGTAAAGCTGCTTTGCTCCACTGGAGCACCTCAACATGTTGAAAAACAGGTCTTCCGGGTCTGAAGATATTCAGTATATGGGCTCTGCAGTCGTACACTGAATTACATTTAACTGCTGCAGGATGTTTTGCAGGAGTGCTTCATTGGCAGACCACTACAGTGCCATTACAAAGCATAATTCAAGCTGTGAAGAGCTGGACAATGATTCTTTCATCAAGTCTTCCTCTTGATTTGCATAACAAAAGAATTTCTTAGACATACTGTCCTTTTTGCTTACCTGCTTCAAGCCCAGGACCTATGTCCTTGGTTTTCTATTAGATTAAGGGCCTGCTGCATGACACAGATAACATTAACACCAGCCTGGTCAGCCACACAAGTTTTTTGTTGTTGTCGTTGACCTGTAGGATTCAGTGGAGCCCCCCCCACTGAGAGTGCGACCAGACTCTCACATGTGCAAGAAACATGTTATCCCAATTGTGAAATAGCTTGCCTTGGTTTGGTATCAAAGTTCTTTTTTTTTTTTCTTCTTGAGGTTGAGTATTTTCCACCCCCAACCTCGTCTCCTCCATGCTGTTTGGACAGTGAGATTGAATGTTGGTGGTTTTGGGTTGGGTCACCGCTGGTGGGGTTGGCAAAATGAGTCCCGTGTGGTGAAGCACAGGGGGAGCTGACGATTACAACAGCCGCCCCGTCTGCCCCCAACCCACCGCAGTGATGGAGCTTTTGCATTACAGACAGCCTTCACCCACAATTTCACTCCTGGAGATCTCTCAGCTCCTTGATGTGATTGCCTTTAGTTTTGCATGTGTTGCATCAGATGTGCTTCGTCCAGCTGCCGAAGCAACACACAGCTCAACTGACCTTGTTTTACTCACACGCACACGTACACACACACTCACACCGTTCCCAGCTTCACATTCACAACGCTCAGATTTGTGGAAATAGCCAAGACTGTCTCATCAAGGGATCTCTCTGGGGTGTTTGCTTCTGTTTTAATTTGAATCTGAAACTGGTCAATGGTGCTCAACGTTTAAATGGCGATTTCATGGATCACATGCACAGATACACAAGCACACAAAGACTCATTGTTGTCGCTATCATGTGATGTCGTCCAGTCAAGTGGAACTAGCCCAAATTAATCTGGAACAGCTCTCAATTATGTCAACAACAGCAACAGAGAGTTTAATGGACTGCATGGTGAGTATTTAAATCCATACGGAGCCCATTGCTTGACCTCTGTCTGGTTTGCATTTGGAGTGGGAAACACTGATCAGTACTGATGGTGTCCAGTAGGTCATCTCTTCTCAGTTTGAAGTAGTGTGTGTTATTGTTTTATTCAACTGACTAAATTTGACAGAGGTAAAACCTGTTGCTCTCTCCTTGTCCACAGGGAAAGCGCAGATGGAGGGAAGCTAGCAGTTCAGGTGGAGGATAAATTTGTCAGGATCCAAAAGGTGAGTATTTACATATTCAGCCATCATAAATACCTGCATTGAGAGTCTCTTGCTGGACTGGGTAATTGGGAGTAGAACATGTCTATCATAGGAGCAGGATGTTTACATCTTCGGATCATCCTTTTCCTGCTTGATGTCATTTTTGTTTATTACAGTTGTTGAGCTCAGGAGTACACACTAAGACACACACGGACACACACAAAAACAGACAGATTGAGATACCACTCCTGTCAAACACTTGCTGCCTGGACGTTTGGGAGTCTGGCTCCAGGCCTTATTAATAACAGTCCTGTTTGCCAGACAGGGTCATTTTGGTTTGATTTTTGCACATTTGGAAGGAATTGTAATGTAAAATATAAAGTCTGGTAAGATGATACTTTCACCTTGTTACCAACCTGCTTTGTGAGATTATGGGGCAGATTTGTCCGATTGGTGGAGCTCCTTTGCCTGCAGACAGACTGCTGTCTACAGTTTTGTTTTTCATTAATGTAAATGTTTGCCCTCTTGAAGATTGTATCAAAAATACCAATGTCAGATGTTTACAAATGATGCGAAAAGAAAACTAATCTCAGAACCCAATCCCAAGTGGAAAAAAGTTACTGTGTTTATCAGACTCGTACATTTTAATGCAGGAGCACAGCGAGTCGTTGGAATGAGGGAGGAGAATCGGTTACAAATGATTTGACAGAGACAAACCACACATGGCTTCCCTCTGCCATGGAAAAGGATCAAGACTTCAATGCTCTTGCCCGTCTTATGGGAATAATTATTTAAGGAAAGTGGGACAGCTTTAGAGAAACTGAGACAAAAAATAGCATTAATTTTACAGGATAATAAATGTTTTTCTCACAAACGACGAGTAGTACAAGCTATTACAAATAGAAGATATTAATACTAAAATGTTTTAGGAAACTGGTGCAAGAAATGATGCCATGAGAGCAGCACCGTCTTGGTTGAATATATTTGATATATGGTCTTTTAATATAATACTGTTATATCACTACTGCCAAAATCTACCATCAATCAGAGAGACAGATCAGCTACAGCTGCCTTTTTCCTTTGTATTTTTTCTCAAGATTCAGGGAAGCAGAAATCCATTTTGTAAAGATCATTGAACATTGCTGAATGGAGATGGCTCTTTAGGTTGAATGCAGTGATTGAGATGCTGAACTATTTTCCATCACAGCTGCCTGGACAAGTCCAAATGCTGCTGTGCTGTTTTTCCACAGTGCACGATTCACTCACAGTAAGCAGAAATGTGTACAATGTTTAATGCACCAAGACGAGTAAGGGACCGTAGGAGGAGTGAACACCTTGTTAATGAATGGAAACAGCTGGCTTGCAATTCCACACCTGTTGCAGCCCTGTAAACAAAAGCAATATTACCTGGCTTTATTTCAAATGTATTACGCTTTCATTTTAGAAACACAAATAATCCTCAAGTGTTTGTTGGTGTGTACTGTTGTACTAGCTGTTACTGAAGTCATGTAAACAAATAAACAAATTCCTGTTTTTTTTACTTATCAATGGCATGCTACTGTGTGACAAGCATTAGCTGCTTAAATTCAGATAAAAGAATAATTCCTTTGTTTTTCTTCCTGAAGCTGGATGGACGCACAGACGGAGTTGTAGATTCCAGGGAGAAGCTTCAGGAGTTTTGCTTTGACTACTGCTACTGGTCGGTGGACCCTGCAGACCCTCACTATGCCTCGCAGGAGGAGGTAATGACCTAACTCCCTAATTGTCTGTGTTTACACAAAGTACATTGACCTTTTATTGACCTTACTCGAACAGAGAGCGCATTTTAATTAACACCTGCTCACTTAACCATTACCGCTATTCATTAAAATGTAACATTTTTATAATAGCCCTCATTAACATGCAACAGGGAAAACAGTAGTCCAAATAACTGACGAAATCGCCTTCAAGTGTGTTATAGCATCTGAGTTTACATCCCATATTCAAACTGTGACCTTCATTTTCTGCTAAATAAATCAAACTTGTTATAGTGAAAATTTAGCAAAATGAGTAGTGCAATCTAATTAATGTCCTACGTGACAATAGACAATAGTTTGGTCTTTTTACTGTATAAATAAATCAGTTTTTATAATTTATTTTGATCTGGTCTGACATGCAAGCAATTTGGTATACCTACAGGTTCTTCTTGTTATTTCGGTATGTTGTTACATGCCATGTTGTGGGTGGAGATGATGTGCATGCTGATCCTGGCCACAAGTTGACAAGTGGGCAGACATTATCTCTGTACCAAGCAACAGCCCAGAGGAAACGCAGTCCTTGTAGACAAACCACAACAAGAAAGCGGTGTGTTATGTTGTATGTTTTTACACAGATGGCCACTCGGGGCATACAGTATCAGCTCCATCTGTTACCCAGAATTCTCTTTGCCTCAGACATGGCATGGCTGGAGTCAGTTTGCTTTTCATGTCTTAGCTGCGATTGGGCAAGCAGATATCTTTGTTTTGCCTTGATTGGAGGGTGTTTTTGGAACCTGAGGGGGACTTGGATCCAGGGGAAACGGTGCCTGATTCCATTACAGCAGAGGTTTCAATACCTATTCATATGAGTCCTTTTTTCCAGATGCCTTGGCTTGATATTGATTTATTTTTTTGGTTAAGAATAATAGCTTCAGTTGGTCTGTTTTTCTTTGCTTTGTCTAGAGGGTTCCCTACTCTGTCTCTCATTTTGTCAGAGCTGCCTTTGTTTGCGTTTTAAGAAAGACGAGGCTATGATGACGTCCTACACAGAGCACAGACAAACACAGCATCTTCCTCTCTTCCTTTTTCCCCCCTCTCTGTGGTTCTGGCACCGGCTGCTTCTGTCCTCAGCGGTCTTGTGTCCAGTCACAGTGGCCCGGTTGCCACAAGACATTCCTCTGTTGACCCGGGGTGGGCGAGAGGATCCCAGCGAAGGACAGCGCTGCTGGATTTAAATCTGACCTCCTTTCCAGCATGAATCAAAACGATTGTCCCTTTAACAAAGTATCTCATAGACGATCACGTCAGCCAGTTACTTTTCACATCACAGTTGAAAGTATTTGACTTATGCATGAGACCGTGAATCTGAAGAGACAGTCAGTGTGTGGCATAAAAAGTAGAAAACACAGGATGTGTTTGTGTTGCAGTGCAGGAGGCTAGATTAATGGAACATTATAGCAGGTGGACTCATAATTTAAGAAGCACTCTAACCATTTTACCAGACAAATTGCCTTCTGGCTCAGTAAAGAGACTGTCTGAACGGCTGGTTGAGTATGCGGATTTATCTGCAACCAAAATTCTGCGGCACTGTTCCAATGTGTCGCTCCAGTAGATTTTGTTCTTCTCTTATCAGATATCTAACCATAAATGTGACATAAACAATTCTCTTTAAAGCTTTGAGTTGATGCAGCTTATGCCAGCACCAGATTTTCTCATGCTCTCTACTTTAAAAATATATTGTAGCATGCTTTCCTATTTTACAACAGGAAGAGGTCGGAATTCATCTTGCTCTCTAGTCCCCAAGAGACTGAGACGGAGGGGGAACTAGATTCTGACTCTTCAGTGCAGCGCTATCCAACCACACCCAACACCCCTTAGAGATTGGCCTCCCACCCTCTGCACCTCTCTCCCCACTCCTGCTCTGCACTGTTGACTGTACGAGTCCATGCGTCAGTGGTAGTTTACAACAGATGCTTGTGGGGGTGTCTTTCATTTTTCTCTCTTACTGCGCAGCAGATAGAGAGGTCAGAAATGTGGTTTTCTTAAACCGTATGTTGGGGTGCAGATGTGGTTGCATTTGCTGATGATACGATAAATACGTTTTTCTCTTAGAAGGTGAAAAGCTCAGCTGTTAAGTTGCCTATTAGGGTGAAAAAAAGTTTCTAGTTTAAGATTGACTATAAAAAAAGAGCTCAGCCAGGTAAAGAGAAGTAGGATTTTGGAAGATAACCATAATCCATAATGGGAACCAGCTGTTGAGTTACTGCGCAGGGACTATTTGTCTAAATACTGCCTTTGTTTTGGGCCTAAATATTTAGCGAATAAGTAACAGTTTTCATTATTTAATAACCCCCAGGCCTGTTTATTGCCTCCAACAGTATGAAACATGGGAGTGTAAAAGAGTAAGGATAGAGAGACAGGGAATGGCAGGGGAAAGTGATTGGAGAAAAGGGGAATGTGAATTCCTTGAGTAGACAAGGGGGAGGGGAAGTGGGCAGGGGGTCCTCTGCGCCTCTGCAGCCCCCAGGTCTCGCTTGCATCTGCCTAACGAAGTCATTTTTTCGCAGTTAAATTTCAGCGCAAAGACGTCACTGCTGAGGATTCGTCTCGGAGCACAATGCTGTTTTTATGGCCAAATGGAGTCAGCTTGCTGGGGTTTTTCCCTCGCCGCCTCCTCCTCCTCTTCTGTTTCCCTGTGCCTCTGTCAGTGCAGTGCGTGATTTTGATTTTGCCCGCAGTGTTTCTAGGTCTGTGTGTCAGGAGTGCTGCAGACCGGGAGAAGAATAGTTTCCCTGTGTATGGGAAGAATCCTCACACACGCGTGCATTTACACCCCCTTCAACACATGGCTGGAGCCAGAGCCAGAAAATCCAGTTGAGCCTGGTTTAAATTTACGACAAATAGGACACCAAATAAACCACATGCTGTCTGTGAAGAAATATGACCGTATGCATACAGGAGAAGCACCTGCAATCTGTGTTTATACTTTTGTCTTTCTATCACTGGAAGCGGAGGATGATGGGGGCTATTCTAAAAAATACTATATGGTGGTTATTTAGAATTACATCAATAATAGAACACATTAATTTTTACAGTCATTGGAATTTGTGTTGTGCATTTTTCCCTTGTTATGGTAACAGTTTTCCCTCACACATTTAAATGGGCACAATGTACTTTTTACTGTACCACTTTGACCTTCGGATATAACGCAAGGCTCCCATCAGTCTGACGACTGGAGATGTATTTTCCAGTCCACCACAGTGTGCAACATGCAGTTCTTCTCTACAGTAGTGTGCTTTGACCTCTTTAACATGGAATGAATGGGGGAGGAGCAGCAACTCCGCAGACCTTCTCCAGATATGGGTTTATTTGTAATAAGTCCAGGCTTAACCTCTGTGTCAGTCATAGGAAGAGTGTAAGACGAAAATGAACTGCCAGAGTGATCCTTGCCTTCATTTTTTTTTCTTTCCTTTCCTCCTTGTTCCCACTGTCCTTCATTCCCATGTGTATGGAGGCCTGAGTAATGAAGAGCAGCCTGTCTGTTTGGTCTCTGCAGCTCTGTCTCTCCCTCCTCCCTCTCTCGCAGGCTCTCTGCCCTCCCATGCTAATTTGACCTACAAATTCTGTCAAAGTGTGACAAACGAAAGCGTTCTTGAACTCCGGCCAAGCGGCTTCCTCTCCGTCCTCTTGCCGCATGTGATTCGGTCTCTCTGTTTGTCCTTTCTACCCATTTATCCCTCTCTTCACTTCTGTTTTTCCAGATCAGATTCCTTGTAAGAAGTCAGGACTAGGCTCTTCTGTGACATATTTTCCCGTGTCTAAACAAAAGCATTTGGTTTTGCTCGAGGCCCAGCTGTTATGTTTGTATAATCGAGTTGGAAAGCGTGGGGTGGAAACCGAGTGACCCTTGCCTCTGCAGCAGCTGTCCACTCCTGGACAGTGAGAGAATAATCGTCGAAATAATTTGACATTGCTTGATAGCTGTCGTGTTCTTACTTTTCCTATTATTTCAAACACAGTGTTGTTTCTTTTCATTGTACTTAGCGACACCCTCCCAGTGCTAGCGGCCGTGGTGGGAAAATTATTCTTGGTCCTCTGGGTTGCGTCAAACCTGGCAAAAGCAATGAGAGGCTGACGTTTTTAAATGTGGCAAAGGGTTTCACTTTGCTTGGTTGGCCTTATGCCATCACCCATGACAACATCTTACACACATTTACACACACAGTCGCTCACTACACATAAATACTTCTCCAGGGTTTAGTGTCAAGCAGGCCACATAAAACCAGACGGGCAATTGGCGTTTTCCACAGCCAGTGATTACAGGACTTCTCTCACAGAGGTATTACAGCATCACTTTCTCACCCCTGTCAGTCTGTCTTTATCGAACTACCAACATTTCTTAACGTTTGTCAACCGCTGCACCCGCTTTTTTGTATGTAACAAGGCCACAGGCTGGGCTGCCTCTTCAGAAAAGCAGTGTTTCCTCTTCTTTCAAAACAAGCGTGGAATCAGGCGTTCACCATGGTCCAGATCTCTGGCACGAAAAACAGCTGGTTCCTTATACAGACCTAATTTTTGTTGGCGAGAGAGCTGGTCCTACT
This sequence comes from Trinectes maculatus, assembly GCA_016785345.1. Classification (NCBI taxonomy): domain Eukaryota; kingdom Metazoa; phylum Chordata; class Actinopteri; order Pleuronectiformes; family Achiridae; genus Trinectes; species Trinectes maculatus. The sequence goes on from JAFBJQ010002883.1 coordinate 377,006, forward strand.
TAGTCAGATGCACATGTGCACATACTGTATGTTGCCAATGTAGGCTGATGGAAAAAAAAAATTCTCTCTTTATGTCGTCACTTAATTTAAAGCTGTGCATGACTAATCTGTGTTCTCCTCACATCTCCTGACATTTCATTGCTTGAAATTTGAATCTAGGTGGAAGTCTGGCCATGCATTTTATTTGGAGATGGTGGAGTAGTGTGAGTTACGATAGTAAATAGGTGAAACAAATATGATATTCAGTTATGAGTATTTGTATGACTAGATGATCATTTTTATTCTGTTTTATCATATACTTTACATGAAATTAGTGAAAATAAGTTGCAAAAAGCCACAAACTGGCTTTTAAATTAAAATACTCTTTTTCTATACAAACCAAGCCTTCATGCCATCCCCATACCCCTTGTTTTATTCTTCCTTCCTTCCTCTCTGTTTTGAGTCAATGAATCCGACCTGCATTTCCTGCAGAAAGAATGAAAACTATATTCCGCTTTTCCTCTCTCATTGTTAGATTGTTTGTACATTTTTTGTCGTAGAGAAGGAAACCAACTCTGAAGCTTTTGTTTTTGTTGTGGATGCTGCTTCCTCTCAGCCGCTTTGCTAGTCAGTCAAACATCCGCATACACATGCACGTACACACACATGCATTATGACAGCGGTCTTCCTGAGAATGGACGTGTTTAGTCTGTCCCCTGTGTATTTTGAGCTGGCCGACAAGTCTGCAGGCTTGTGTTAGCTCTTGCCCAGTCACTTTATCTCCAGGCTGTTTTTCACCTACATTGTTTCTGGAGCACATTTCCATTCACATCCCTGTTACCTCACCGGCTTTGTTAACTCCCAATGCTGCAAGGTGCTGTAGACTGTGACAGTAATTTGTGACACAAGGCCGTTGTGTTCATTTAGGCATTCAGAGTACAATGACACAAATGTGTTTATTTAATTCGTTTGGACAGTGATGACAAACAGGATTGTTTTATTGCGTGTCTGCACAGACTCATATGCAAAGTTTTAAGCCACACAACAGGTTGCAGTAAGTTTGTGGTTCCCCTCTGGTTTTGTTCAGAGGTCACTTAAAGTTTTCCAGACTTTTTAATACAATAAAATAACAGGAGTATCTATCAGAAGCAGAAAAGAATCAGATTAGTGTACAGACACAAAGAGAAAGTCAGGTTCAAAGAAGAAGTGGTGAGTTAACGTGAAGTTCCTACTCTTTGTCCTCAGCCTGGAGGGACCGTCAGTCCTGTCACGGCCCCATAGAGTGAATTTAAGAGGGTCAACGTTAACAAGAGCTGTGTTGATTCTCTCTGTTTGAGGGAGGAGAGCATGTCTGTGTCTGTTTTTGAATAGTGGGATGAGGACAAGACGGGGGCGGTGCTGCGTTTTGTCTTCATCGTTAAACCTCCTTTCAGTGAAGAAGCAGGGGGTCACACTTGGTGGTCTGGTCAGCACCTTGTTGCACACTTTGGCATTTGTAATTGAGACACTGTTCATTGAACAACAGTATGAGGATCTCTTATTCAATGTCTTGACATTTTCTGCATCTGTATATCGTATACAATGTATTTTTTCATGCAGCGTAAAGGTGCAGTATGCAATTTTGGGGAATGATTGTTAATTGGCATTTACTCTTAATGACTGTTCCCATGGAAACACCGTGTTTGCAGCTCGCGTTGTTCCCCAACGCATGAGCACCAAAGAACAAGAAATTCACAAATTCAGAATCTGAGAAAAAGTGTGTTCTTTAAATGTGTCAGAGTCTAAACTGCACTTAAAACTTTTAAACTGGATTCCTATGCACATGAATAATGATAGGTTGTACGTTTCCAGCATGGCGCCCGCTGGGTGATTTATAGGGCCCCTGAGAGCGCCAGAGCACTTTTACGAGATGCACGTGGCTGTTGTCTGCACACGGGTGGCTAGGTTACAGAAGAAATACCTTTAAAATGAAAAATTGTATCTGTTGGGTTCAGGGCTGCAGCTACATTTTATTTCCCATCTCATTAATCTCTGTAGTTCTAATTGTCAGAAAACAGTCAGAGGATGTTAAATTTATTGCTATCTAAAATTTTCACATTTGAGAATCTGGAATTGCAGAACTGCATTTGTGTGGCTGTGTACAGACTTTAAATCATATGATTTTCATTACAGTTGTGTTGTTTTTAAGTCGGTAAATAGAGTAGAACTGATATGTTTTGTTGATAAATTGATTTATTGATTGGCAAATAATTATGCAAGCAGGTTGTCAGTATTATATATGTTCTACCTCTGTGTTGATTTACTTATTGGTTTTGCTTTATCACTTGGTCATGGGGGTTAAATAAGGCGCTGATCTCTGCGTAAGCTTCTCTCTGCTGCGTCAGTGTCAGAATGTTTCACTTCTCTCAGAGAAAATGCGAGGCTGTTGAATATTATTTTCACAGTCTTAAGAACAACCAGATGAAGTGAATCCATTCAACCTGCTTTCACAAGGCCCAGGCTTTTCACAAGAGCTTTCAACCGCATCCAACCTAAACCTGTTCCCACCGTTTTGGTAAGCCTTGAGTACACACAGGCTCGGCTCCAGCTTCTTGCTCCTCCTGATCGTTGTCGGTTATCACACACTCAGTCACAAGGGAGGTGTGTTGAAAATATTCCTGTGTTTTTATCCTGGGAGATTGCGGCAGTTCTGAGAGCATTGGTCCTCTCTTTACTTACCAGCCGGTCTCTGTGGTCCAGGCTTGAGCCCTGGGGCCTGGGGAGGGGACCCCCTCACTGATCCCAGAGTGTGTTATGGTTCTGGGGAGAATGTGCTGTGTCTCAGGTCTGGTCCAGATCAGGTTGCTGCCCCCCAAAACATGTGTTGTCTTTGGACAACTGCTGATGAAGCCAGAAGCGGGTTCTGATGCAGGCATTATTTTCGGTTATCAGCAACAATGAAACGATAACAAATGCTCACCATACAAAACATGTGGTGTGTAACAGTGTACATTTGGCTGTGTTAAATGTTTATCATGTATCTTAGTCGGCTATCACTTAGGCCGTTTCTGGAGTTTTGTGGTTTGCTGCTCAATGTTTAAGAAGTGGAGTGAACCTCAAGTTTATCTGTTGTACACAATTAATTTTTAATTGTTTAAAGGCATATGAGACAAACTAGTTTGAATGTTTGTTACGTGACTTTAACAAACAGCCTGGCAAATTTAACAAAAAACAAACCTTGTGTTATGTGAAATGTACTTGATATGTCACCGTCAGAACTAGTGAAGAAGTTAGTACCATCATTATCCATTGTTGCTTAATATTGTCAACAATAGCTGGTGTAAAAATCTGACCTGTAACAGATACTGCTGTGATTTATGCAGATATGCAGTTTAGCTTCCTCACTATTTATTGCACATATATGCAACTTTTGAATAGAACTTTTTAAAAAAGCAAAAAAGTGGTTGTGATTGGCCTGTTGCTAATAATCTCCAGATTTTGGCTATTAGATGCAGACGCAGAGAGAAAGAAAACAGGAGGCCTCAGTTGATTGTTTTGAGTGGGCCTCTCCCACATCCCCTGTATCACCACTCTGCTTTTAGGCAAAGTTTATTTTCCTGATCCCGTCACTCCTGACCAGGTTATTTCACCCTCACATTTGTTTCTCTCTCTCCCACACACTGCAAATTTGTTTACCTAGAGAATAACAGGACCTTACCCGCACACCTCAGCAGGAAACAACATTAGTTCCCCACCACTGGCCTGGTGCCACCGCATTGTGATCATGAAACCTTGATGTAAATCTACTCTTGTGAAAGCACAATGCCATTAAGAACAAGGGCATTGGCTTACATTGTAAACACCGCAACAATCTACTGCTTATTCCACTTTTTCAGTCAGTCCTTTAGATGTTTTAACAGGAATCATTATTCCTATCTTAAAAGATGTTCATTATATAACATGTATTGAATTTTATTACACACCTGCTTTCTGCTTAACCATCTAAATATTGTGTGTGTGTGTTAATCTCCTCAGGTATTCCAGGACCTGGGTGTGTTGGTTCTATCTGGAGCTTCTGAGGGATATAATGTGTGTCTGTTTGCTTATGGCCAAACGGGATCTGGAAAGACTTACACCATGATGGGGACACCGGTGAGGAGAGTGGGTGGAGTGGGTGCTGGAATCACTTCATGGAAACATGTTATCTGAGAACATTTATTTCAGCCTTTGCCGATCTCACATTGCACGACAGTGCACTTATAGAGAATACAAATTGAAACCATTCTCTCCTGCAAATAAGCAAACATGTTTTGAGGAAAAGCATTACGTTGTGACCCACTTCTACTCGCTCTCATTCTGTTCCTCTTTTTGTTTTTAATGCTGTCAGGACTCCATTGGCCTGACTCCTCGCATCTGTCAAGTAAGATATCTGATCATAATTCCTGTAGCTACATTGAATGCACTGATAATTCTACGGGTTGAATATCAGGTAGTGTGGATTATATTGCATTTCTCCTTTTTTCTTACAGGGCCTCTTTAGGTCAGAAGACACTTATCCCGCTGGGCAGAATTCGAGCAGAGTTGAGATCAGGTACTTGTTATTATGTCTTTTTTTAATTGGAGCAGTTGGGCTTTGTCATGATATTGAAATCGGTGTTAGCCAAATACTCTTGTTTCGGTTATGCAGCAAAGATAGCGGCATTCAGTGCATTTTAAAAATTAGATATTAACGCTGTTGTTGGAGAAGTTGTTCAACAAAAATTATATAATGTACTATAGTCGTCATCTGATTTCTCTGTCCCTGCAGCTTCCTGGAGATCTACAACGAGCGTGTGAGAGATTTGTTGACAAGAGGAGAACAGAAGAAGAAAACCACCTTGAGAGTTCGAGAACACCCTGAGAAGGGACCATATGTACAAGGTGGGTGAGTGAAGCAGCTGCATCCGTGGTTTGCAAAGTGAGGGTCTTGTACCCTTGCTGCCTATAGTAAAAGAATCTGGAGAGTCTAGATGAGAGCAGATATCATCGGTTAACTCTAGTGTCTACACAGTGATACGTGTAATTTTGTCAAATTATGGACATGGATGTATAAAATGGTCTGCAGTATTTTGAGTAATACCCTGGTCTCATGTATTTAGTTTATAAATCACTGTGGGATGTGGTCAATTGTGTTCCCTTGTTATGCTTTTCATCAGGTCCAGACTTGGCCAACTTGGTTTTAATCCAGACTCCTCTTTTTAGCTTCTGTTGCTTTTTCCCTTTTTCTCCCTTCATCGCCTCACCTCTCTTTCTTTCATTTTCTTCATCTCTGTTTTTGAAACCCCACATCCACTCATTGTCTGTATCAGGAGAAATCCCAGATGACCAGAGGAAGTGGAGTCATTTCCTTTTGGTGTTCTCCAGGGAGAACACTTCATGCCACACACATAACACATTTAAGACTCACACTTTTTATTTCTTGTCCATCCAACAGCATTTTACTGTCTGTCTATCATTTTACTATTTTAATGTTTCAGCTCTTTTATTACCGGCTAAACGAAACACATTTCATGCCTGGAAGTAGCACACTGTGAGAGATATTTTATATTATTAGTAAATGATGTTTGGAAAATAAGAACCAAACAAGATCATACACTGTTGTAATATTTTTGCATTTAGTGTCAACTTTATCTCTCTAGTAGTAGACTTAAGTATCTTTATATCAATGTAGTTGTCAGTTTAACAGTGTGATGTTAGTAATCCACCACTGTTTTTCTCTAATAAGACCTGTCACAGCATGTGGTCTCTGACTGCAAGCAGGCCATGGACCTTTTGGAGGAAGGCATTGCCAACCGCATCACTGCGGCGACCCACAACCACGATGCCAGCAGTAGATCCCACGCTATATTCACCATCCAGTACACTCAGGTTCTCTCTCGCCTACAGTCAGCTAAATATACAGTCACATTTATCTTTAAATCAGTTTTGATAATGATTTAGTATTATAACCGTGCTTACTGGACCTGTATTAAACATTGTTACCATGTATTTCTATATGAGGCACTTACTATTATTACCAGACGTCAATCTGATTGCTCTTGATTTTTCTTTAACCAGGCAGTCCTAGAAAACAACCTTCCTTCAGAAACAGTCAGCAAGATTAACCTGGTTGACTTGGCTGGAAGGTAAAACTCATTTACATTTTTTTTCAGTGACAGAACTGCCCCCTAGTGGAGCTTGGCCACTGCCTTGAGTATCCATTCACAGTATTTTCCCACATTTATATTAAGTAACTGAAATGACACGAACTCCGTGCTGTTTTTGTTTCATCAGTGAGAGAGCAGACCCCCACTACTGCAAAGACAGACTGACAGAGGGCTCCAACATCAACAAGTCTCTGGTCACTCTGGGCATTGTCATTTCTGCTCTTGGTAAATCAAGAAAACAATAACGTGTTAATGTAGAACTTCATCTATCCTCATTCCCGTATGGCTATTTTAATTTCTCCACACATCTCAGCCCAGAACTCTCAGATGTCTAGCAGCTGCCAGAGTATCAACAGCATGGCCTCAGAAGGTGACAGCAGCACGGTGGGTAGCCACAGCAGCTCCCTGTCTGGAGGAGGGAGGAGACACTGCTTTATTCCCTACAGAGACTCAGTCCTAACCTGGCTCCTGAAGGACAGCCTGGGTGGCAACTCCAAGACCATAATGATTGCAAGTACGTGTCTTAGGTTTTATTCTCATTGATATTGCATATTATTAATTACAGTGTTCAAGTGTCAAATTCCACTGAATTTTGAAACTCTGTATTTGGGTCGGGTTAGGTGCATAAAATTCAGGAGAGACATGAAATTGTTTCGGGCCCTTTTAGCTGCAAGTAAAAAATCCATCACCAGAAAGTGGTTAAATCCATCACCACCTACAATTAGTGATTGGCACGGAACAATCCTGGAAATATTCAAGATGGAAAAGTTGACCTATTGTTTGCGGACCCAAAAGGTTAAGTTTTACCAAATTTGGGGAAAATGGATTGAATTCATAACCCCAACTCGCGCAGATTTTGTATAGCCCCCTGAAGTATATGTGTATGTGTATGTACGTGTGTATGTGTATGTATGCATAAGTGATCTATTATCGATATTATTTTTATTTATTTATTTTATTTCTCTTCATTTATTTTTCACTCCCTTGCTGATGGAAACTATAATAAGTAGGCTCCCTCACATTATTGTTCATAGTCTGTTGTTTACAGACTGTTAGTCTGAGGTTTTTTTTGAATGAAACCTCAGGCAAAAAAAAAAAAAAGAAAAATGGAAAAGATCTATGGAAAACATTGGTTGTGTATTCCTGTGCTGATGTTTGTTTGTAAAGACCCTGAGTACTCTGCGCTATGCTGCTCACGCCAGAAATATTGTGAATAAACCTCGGGTTAATGAGGTCAGTGGGTGTTTAGACTCTGATCCGCAGATTTAATATTTGAAGTAAATGTTTTTAGTAGCTTATTGTGTTTTCTTTGATTTCTGTGTAGGACGCCAATGTTCGTCTAATCAGGGAGCTCAGGGAAGAGATCAACAGGCTGAAGAACATGCTGCACAGCTTTGAAATGGTATAGTGACCTTTTATCATCACATCATCGCTAATGCTCTCAGATACACCCAGCTTCATAAACCTTCTGTAGTTCTGAAAGGCTTTAAATAAAACATTCCCACAGTGCAAGTTGCTGCACTAAAGATTTAATATAAAGCTTTTTGTCTTTTTAATTAATTTAATGAATGGTTAAGATTGGAAGATTGAGTATGTTGACTAATATTTTTTTTACCCGATTGACTGACAGCAGCGCAATCCCAGTCCATCCCTGAGTGATGAAAGGGATGGAAATCTTTCTGACATCGTGCTACAGAACGAACTGAAGGTAACGCCAGCTTGACATCGATGGTTCCATCTGGCTGACAGATAGAGCGGACATTGACACATAAAAACAGTGCGCATACATACATATTTAGTTGAATGTTTTTCATGTGTGTGATAGATATTTCATAAAAAGAGAAATTCAGGCTGCCATGTGATGAGTTGTGTCAAACTTTGATTGGAAAATGTATTACCGTATATGTTGTACTGGCAAATGACTTTCAACTCCTGTCAGACACTATGTTTAAGACGGCAAGGCAAAGATACAAAGATAGATAGACGCATCCTGTCCTTCACTGATCTTTTCCATTTACATCTCCACCTTAGGTGGAACAGCTTACAAAAGACTGGTCGGAGAGCTGGAGAGACAAGAAGGAGCTGCTGGAGCAGTACAGCGTGGACATCAACAGGGACCAAGCCGGCTTCCTCATCAACTCCCTCCAACCACACCTGGTGACCCTTGACAGAGATGTTCTCAGCACTGGGGTCGTCTTTTACCACCTCAGGGTATGATGATAGAATGTCAATGAGATGTGTTATGTCAATGTAGAAACTAATTTGATGTTTTGATTTTTATTTTCTGTGTCCCTTTCTGTCAGGCTTTTCCTCCTTGTCGTTTTCTGCCATTAATGTTGGTTTCTGTGTAAATTAATAGATGGTTAAAGCTAAAGATCATTTTAGTAGTGCTAACAATGCAGCTGGATTTACAACATTTGCATGAACCACATGATCCAAACAACCTTTGCTCCACTTTCTTTCCAACTCTGAAGTTACCGTTTTTGTCAGCTGTCTTGACTCAACCCTAAAATCTCCTCTGTTTTTGTTTTATAGGTTCTAGGTTCTACCATTTCTCCCCCCCTCCTACTATTTCTCTCTGTTCTGCTTCCTCATCATTCTGTGTGAATGTCTGCAACACATACAGCTCCGTTTGGATAAGAGGCTCTTAGTTCTGAGGCTAGGGCTCAGGGGAGTTTAAGCTGCCCTGATTCTGACAATGACAAGCATACCCTTAGGCCTGACAATTACAATGGTTCCTGCATGTGAGGAGCTGGTGCCACCTGGGAGCACATGTGGCCCTGACACCATATAAAAAAGCCTTTAATCTAATTTCATACGACTTCAAAGTAAACAAATTATTTTTCTCCGTCAGGAAAGTGGAAGATAAGAAGTGAAAGGACGATAGCTCTCTAAAGATTGCTCTGAAAATCTTGCCATTATACATATTAATGCCTTTGTTTTGTGCACACAGTGATAATGACAATGATAAGTGTGCACATGGGTCATTTGAATTATTTTGTTTATGAGGATTTTGAGATTATATCTTTTTGTTGTTGTTGCAGGAAGGAGTCACTCATATTGGACCTCAGGACCAGTTAGAAGAGCCAAAGATAGGTATTAGTTATTCGCTACCGTATATAGAGTTTAGAATATGTGACATAACATAGTATGTCCTAAAATGGTTTGTTAACTTTCCATTAAATGCTGCACTGAATACTGAATATATACAGCAGTACAGCAGGTGCCTCCACACTTTTTTCTTTTTCAGGTGTGATTGTGTTTATGTTTCTAGTCCTGCAGGGCAGTGCCAGCTGTGAGATTGAAAACCGTGGCGGTGTGGTAACACTCAGACCCCTGCCAGGCTGCTCCTGCCTGCTCAACGACAGAGAGGTTACTGAGCCCTGCAGACTGGCTCAAGGTCAGCTCATGTCCACCTCATTTTTTTACCCTACAGGGGAAACAAATTGGATGTTTTGTAATAAAAAAAAGACATACAAGTTGAAGGCCTGCATATCTTTAAAAGCTATGACCATAAATTAAACCATCTAACCACTCCACTGACCTTTTTACCGCTCATTTAATTTGAATAATAATACTACTATGCTTTTAACCTAGCCTGAAAAGAGACAGTTATTGTCTCTTTTCAAGCTATTGGAATTTACCTTAAGTGCCACACTTCACAGAGTTACATTTCCTTGTCTTCAGGGATGGTGATCACCTTAGGAGGAGTGCACAAGTTCCGCTTCAACCATCCTGCAGAGGCAGCTGTCCTCCGGGAACGCAGACGGGTAGGTGCTGCTCAGCTTGAAGCTGCTAGCTTTTATTCGTTAAATATCAAAATGGATCTTCTTTGCTATTCTCAGGCAAGTGAAGGTGGCATGACCTGCACCTACATTGACCTATGCCCGGTGACCCCTGACTATAGGTAAGTACTGTCACTAAAAGGAAAAGGTACATATCAATAGAACAGTTTTTTTTCCTTCTTTTTTGGAAAATAATAATCAGTCTGGGTGTGTTGTACACAGAACATATTCTGCCAACTTACACTGTTCATTTTTAATAGCAGGTACAAGTTGTACCGTTGTACATGCTGCAGAAATAGAGCAGTGCTAAATGCGTGTTTTCTTCCAGCTGGTGCAGATGGCATGTTTTTCCATTAGCCCCTCCCCTCTTCCTTTTGAACAATCCCAGTTAGCTGTTTACAGGACAGGCACACGCGTTGCTTAGTTACTGCAGAGACGCCGAACTGAAATCCAACAGTAGGCTTTACTTTAAACCTACCACTCTATTGCCAATCTGCTATTTTCATACATCAAATTGTACTGAGGTAAAAATTATTTTACTTTGTTTTGCTTTTTCTGATTTCCTCTTTTATATTATTTCATCTCAGTTTCTCAGTCTGTGTTTCATCCTGCCTTTATAGTGTTGAAGAAGCGAAGCTCCAAGGGGAGCTGGGTGCTTGTCTCTCCACCTGTGAGGAGCCTGCCGCGAGACAGTGTGTGGAAGAGCAGCAGCACTACGTGGAGAGTTTGCGACAGGAAATCCAGGCTGCACAAAGACGAACTGAGAGAGAGATGGAGAGAGAGGAGGCCCAACTCCGACAGCAGCACGCCGACAGTAAGTGCTTACGATACACCCACATGTAGAAAGTTATGATTGCTGGTCATGTTGATACCCATCAACTTTAAAAATCTAGCTGAAGAAAACTAGTTTTATTTTGCACAAAAAGCATGAAATTCTGTCTTTTGACAAATAGATGGAAAAGATTTTCTATCCGCTCAAAATTTCTTACTTTGAATCTTTGCCCAACAGTCCAGCAGTGGATTTTGCAAGAACAACAACGACTTAAAACTGTCGAACAAAGAGTCACCCAAGAGTCTGGAGTTCAAACAGATGCTATCCCACAATCCTTCCTGCAGTCACTGATAAGTCAGGCTTCCAACAATCAAGAAGGGTCAACTGTGGATTGTACCTGTCTATTGGTCAGAGCCAGGAAGAAGGTGGTTCAGGAGGAGCTACTAAAGCATCACGCCATTTGTCGTTCAGAAAGCCGCATCCGTCGGAAAAGGCTGCAGTACCAACTGGAAAGGATTGCCCGCAAGCAACAATTGTTGGAAGCTAAGAGAGAATTGCAGCAGCTTGAAAAGGCCCTGCCTTCTGGACCAGACAGCCCTGAGTCATCTGAACTGGGGTCCCCCTCACAGGTCCGAGGACGACCATTTGTGTCTCGCAGACACTCATTCTCAGCTGATCTTCTGTCCCGGCTTTACCCACAGCACACTCCTATCTTCAGGTATGCACATAAATTAAGTTGTAAAACCTGTACTTACAGTTGCATCAAAGGTAGAAAACATATTTTGTGGATTAAACTATAAACAGGAGAAAAATATTCTTTTTCTTTTGAGTGGTTAGATGTACCTCTCTATATGTTAATACTTTTAATAATATTGATTTTTTTCTTACCTCAACAGACATTTCCTAAAAAGAAACAGATCCACGGAATTGACTTCAAATTCTTCCACATGTGAAACTATTGGCAATCGAAGGTGGGTTTCAGATGAGTCCCTTCCTTGGGTAAGGACACAAAGTTGTTCTGGGGCAGGCTTCTCAGGACAAAGTAAATCCTGTCGAAGCAGAATTATCTCCTCTGAAAACATCGGACAAACTCCCACTGAGGATCAACAATCTCTGCCCTGTCCGGAAAGACCAGAGAGAAAACCTCTTCTGCCAAACCGAGATCTGACTTTCAAAAACAGAAAAGATCAGAACTCATCTGTTAATCTGAAGTCACCTGCAGGAACTGCTGTTCAACCAATCAGCAAAGAAAATCTACAAGGGTCTTCAGCAGACAAAGCCACTACTGAGATTGTCTCTCTTGTGACTCAGTCCAAGTTAACAGCTAATAGTGAACGAGAAACCATCAAGAAATCATCCTCTTGTTCCGTAGGGCCCAGGTTAAAAACAGTTCTGTCCAAAGTGTTCAGAAAACCACCATCAGGTGTGAATGGAGGACGAGGCGCTAAACCTTCGAGTAGGATAGCAAGCAAATTTCACTGGCGACAAAAAAGAGATAGGATCCTAAAAGACAGTAACATGAGCCAAAGCAAGTGTGCCATTAAAACAGCAGTCTCGTGTGTGGAGCTTGACCAAAGGACTGTTTTTGAAGACATCAGCCAGAGGCGATGGCATAGTACAGAGGCTCTGATGGAAAAGACCAGCAGATGGGTTGAGAAGCAGCAAATACTGGATGGATGGGACGAAGAGCGAGAAGAGAGGGATGAAGGAGCGTCAGACTGTGAGAGTCTTTTCTCTCTTGATTCACTGTCATCTGCATATGTGACAGCTCTAGCAGAGCGGCTGAGACAAGAGGAAGCTGCTCAGAGTGAAGCAGAAAGTGAAGACAGTCAGATTTCCAAAGACTCCTTGGCTGTGGGGAGCCATGGGAAATTCTCTGCAGTGGAGAGATTAAGCCGAACTGTGGCATCAACTTACTCTCTGGTGACGGATGCCTCTTGTTTATCCATGCACCACAGCTGGACGGCAGATGGCAGTAAAGACTGGGCCAGCCTTCAGAAACCCCAGGTCATCCCAGCAGAGGTGTACTGGGGCCAGCAAGGTTCTCCAACATTTAGACGTAAAGCAGAGATGAGTGCAACAAGGACGGTTCTGCCTCAGAGGTCATTAACAGCAGATCCCAGTGATAAAGACACAGTGCAACAGTTAACTGAGGACTTCGGGAACATGCAGACCACTTTGACCAGCAGCCCACGATCCCTAAGCAGCTGCAGTGTGCGAGAACCAGAAAACATGCTGGCACTCACTGATGCCTGGTCATCCACTGATGCTGCAGACAGTCCCAGGATTCACAGGGATTCCCTACCTCTTCAAAGGAAAATTCTGTTAACTGAAAACAGCAGCTGTAGTTCCAGTCTGACTGATACGATCTTGTCAGACACACAGGGCGGATACAGCTGCTCCTCAACATCCGCCAGCTCTGATGGTGCAAATGTAACAGTGCAGGAACATAGACTTTTTGTTTCAGAGGAGGCTCAGGTTCAAACACCAGAAGATGTGCCGATTTGGAATCAGAAAGATATGGAGCCATTAGAGCCACACACTGACAATGTGGAAATCCCAGTAAAAGATAACACAGGTAACAGTTCCTTCACTGGTAGACCCGCCTCCTTACCCACCTCAGGTCAGAACATGTCTGTGTCACACACTGGGATTTCTCACACTGCACAAGAAACATCAAACTTGCTTCCAAGTCTTCCAGATGCACCTGACACCGTAGCTGCTGATGTCAGTATGTTGTCTGACACTGAAATGTGCCCCTCAGATTGTCAGTCAGTGATGCATCTCTCTGCGAATCCTATTAACCGAGGTCAAGTACTAAACAAGATGTCTGAAGTTTTGAATGCATTCAAACCATCTACAGAGGATGAATTACTATGCGAGGATGAGATGGAGAACACCAGAGATTTACGACAGGAGCTTGTTAAACCAACTTGTACAAATTCCAGGAAGAGGAACAAAGAACAACAGGATGCTTTTACAGGCAGCCTTAAAATTCCTAAAAGGAGCAACAGCAGTGATATGGTAACTCTCTGTTCGACGCCAATTGGCAGTCAGAAAGATATTTGGCCAGATGATAACAACAACACCAGCAACGCTAAAGGGGAGCAATCTGTGCAGAACACTGACAGTTTTGATACTACGTGTGCTGACGGAAAAGTCAGACAAGACAAATTGGCTTTGATGGCATTGCAAGTTCCTGATTCCATTAAGAGTAACCCTGGACAGGTCGTTGATGACTCTAATAGTGAGCTTAAAAGTGATGGCAAAAGCTCTCAGAGTGGTACCTCTGTGGGACACAGAAATGGAAATAGGCATGTACCATTAAAAGAAGTAGAATCAATAGCAGGAAATTCGCAAATTGACAATCTGGGAAAATATCAAGAAACAAGGAAGCACACTTGTAAGTCGGATGCCATTTGTAGTGCCATTGACCTGAGAATTTCAGAAATGGTGAAAGAGCATGTGAGATTGACACTGATTGGCAACAGTGGCGATGGGACGTCCGAGAGTCGAAACCTGAATGCATTAGCATCCTCTGCATGTCATTTAGGCTGTAACGGTGATGCACACACACTGACAGAAAAACAGCTGAGAGGTGAAAGGCAGAATTGGATGATAGAAGGGGCAAACCTCAGTGGACATACTTCAGTGCAAGGGACACAAGAGGTGGACAAAAGTGAACACCTGGCATCATCTGAATTAAAGACTAACCATGACTGCTCTATGCTTAATTCCACTGTAGTGACACTAAAGATTGACTATACTCATAATATTTCTCATGAGAAATCAAACAAGCCGGTTCAAGATCTTTGTGTTGTTCAGGACGCCACTGCCAAATGCAGCCACAACCAGTCAGATCTGACACAAAGCAGCCATAAAGCGTCTGAGCACACTGGAAATGCAGATTTGCAGCTATCTAGCTTGTCCTCAGTGAGTGATTCCCCCTCAGAAAGAAATTGTATCGATTCTCACGGAAACCCTTTAGAGAAAAATGCTGAAAATGTTCAAAAAATGAATGATATAGGGAAACAAACAGTAACTCTCTGTCTTGATTCTGCCATTAGTGAAGTGGATAACCAGGCCTGTTCCAATGTCCCCATTGTGAGTCAGGATAACACATGGATGGAAACATCATCTGATGGAGGAAGTCTTCACTTCATTCAACTGAATCAAAACAGCAACCAGAAGACATCCTTTGAAGAGAGTGCCGTGATGAAAAGATTTGCTGTTAAGCCTGGCCATGATGGAAATGGTGAAAAAGAGACCACGACAGCAGGTACAGCTTCTGTTGCAGCACTGGATCAGATTAGCTGTACACAAACCAATTCAGGCAATTTGGCTCAGAAATGTGACAGCAATATGAATCACAAGCACCACAATTTATCAGTGTCACCAAGCAAATTTGCTAAATGCGCTGAAATCAGTAAAGGAAACTGTGTGATGATAAACAGTGACAGGACTTTGGCATATCAAATGGAAGCACAGGGAAATACTGTCAAGAATACAAGATGCTCTGGGTCTATCATGTCCAGAGAGGGTGATGTAAACACGTCTTGTGATATGCAAGGTAATTCTGCTGTTATGTCTAAGAAGTCTAAGAGGTTCAGGAGGTCTAAGATTCAGGTTCACCCCACCTCCTCCTCTGAGTCTTCTCTCAAGTCATCAGATGAGGAAGATGATAAAACCACCTGCGGGCATCACAACAGGCTTCCATCTAAATGGGTAAAGCTCGCCACACAAAGTCATGGGAAAAAAGAAGGTAGACAGAGTAAAAATAACACTGCAGATGCTTCTATCTCATTATTAGTAAGCAAACCCAATACTGCTGGTTCTGCTGGAACTCCAGGTAAAAGAGAGATTCTATTTAATAAAGAATACAGTCAGAAAAGACATTTGTTACCACCTCAAGCAATGTCACAAAAGTCCACTGTGGAAAAATTAGTTCAGTACTCAAAGAAACGTGAACAACAACAAACGCAGAAGTCTCAGGACTCTCCCATGCATTTCGCCTCAGTCGACATTAACCCTTTTGTTCATCAGTGGCAAGATGATGACTCAAACCAACACTGTTATAGGAACCCGTCATTTGGAAGCGCTGCCGACCTGTCCTGCAAATCTCCTCTTTTAAACAGTGCTGAAAAACATATAACACGATGCTGCAGTGTCGATAATGGTTTGAATGGGCAGAACTCCCCCTTCAATTCCCACCTCAGCACTTTTGCCACCAACAAGGTGCTTTCAAGTACACTAAGCAGCGTGGATGATTATAAGGAACAAGCCAGCAAAACGTCTCAGCTTTCGCAATGTCAAAAGAAGTCTGCTCACTCTGCTCGCAGTGATTTAACCAATCTAACAGTGAGCTGCACTTCTTCAAGTCACACTGTTCCTGGTCGGTTGATAAACAGCTCCTGTCATGTGGATGAAATTATGTACGTTTACTCATCGGACCAAGAGTCCCAGGTAAAAAAAGCACAGGACCTAAGGGAGAGGACAAGTGAACATGGCACTCAAACTGAACATAGACTTCAGTCGGCAAATTTTATTAGCAATAGCAGTAATCCAAAGAGAAAAGATCGCCACCAAAGAAGCAACACTGATGTACCTGCGACTCAGAAAACCAAAGCGGATATTAAAGAATCTCCTACGTGGGCCAGCATGGAAAGTATGTCAGCTCACCTCTCCAAGCTGATTGACAGCACCTCGGACCTGCTGGGCAACGTCCAGGAAATGAGAACAGGTGAAGTCCGCAGGTCCAGTCCAAGGAGGAGTGTCAACTTGTCAAATCACAACATCTCTCACATTGACTCTGTTGACTGTGACAGGAGAGACTTCTCAACTCAAACAGCTGTAGATGTTGGGATCCAGACTGAAAAGCTTTCAACTCGGGCAGAGAAGGAAGTCGAGGTTTATCAAAAACCCAGTGGTACGCCTAAATCTCACGAGATCAACGTGATAGTCAAAGTGATTGGTTCTGAGGCTGTCAGTGTGTCTCAGCGTAAGGATGTGCACTGCATGGTCAAAACAAAAGCCAACACAAATGAAAGGATGCAGAGCAAGCTGGACCTGAGTCTTAACAGCACTGCTGCTCCACAGTCAGAAAACATCCCCCTCAAAACTTCTCCTGTAAAGATACCAGATGAAGGTCAAAGACGTGTAAGATCTGCCTGTTCTGGGGTCTCCAAACAAAGCATGACTCAGGCACTGGGCCATAAAGGTGTTGCAGTATCTGAAATCACCCACGGATTATTAAGAAACAGACACCAACTAAATCACATTTCATCTATAAGGAATGACTCATCTCCAAGTTCAAAGAAACAGGCCACATACAAAGATCGTGCTTCATCTCCCATTCTGACTGTGGGAGCAAGATTAAGTTCAGTGCAGAAAGGAAAACACTCAACACTTAGTCCTTTGATATGTGTGGGTGGAAAATCAAGCCATGCTTCAGGAGAAGACAGCCCCGCTGCATCTAGCAAACAGTCGGCGTGCACATCTGTCACAGGTGATGTTCAAACGTCCACACCGGATTGTGACATTTCATCAGAATCTGTGTCACTAGAGAAGGTGAGTGACATAAGTTGTGTAGGCCAAAAAGAATCAGAAAAATGTTCGACAAGCCTATGTTCATCATTTGATAGATGTGTAAAGTCCTGTACAGACAGGGACAGCCACCATACCCACTCTAAAAAACTGGTGACTTCTACACAACCAGAGTCTTCTACTTCCACAAAAGGTTTAACTTCGCTAAACCACATTTCTCCAGCATTAAAAAAGACAGATTTGCACAAACAGAGGGTTAAACCTGGACACGGAGAACCAGCTATTCACCCACGACCTGCAGCTGATTTTGTGGATTTTTGCATTGATTCCTACAACCCATTACCACTCAACGACAGGACTGTTGAACTCGAAGAGGATGACACGGGGTCCCTGGCGCCCAGTGAGTGCAACACCGACGTCCTCGTGAACATTAAACCTCTCACTAGTGTATCTGCATATCATGACCGTTGCTCGGTCCCAGAAGACCTGCCCATGCATAACAAGTTCACCAACTGGTCCGGAATCAACCGGCAACAGACCAAGCAAACTGACAAACTGGACACGTTGCTTAGCAACGAGCCTGACAAGAGCAGAAACTGTGCCGAATGGGGTGAAGTGGAAAGTTGTGGTTCAAATGTGGAGTCCTTGGTGCTAGGTGGCAGAAGAGCACGAGAGATAGAGAGGCTACGACAGGAGAGAGAGCAGGTGATGGCAACGGTCAACCTGAGCATGAACACAACACCTTTGACTGTGGAGCTGACGGAGGCCAAGCTGCATTATGGCCTCGGAGAGACGGACACACTGTTGAAGATGCTCTCCCCGAGGTGCACAGCAGAGCTGGAGCCACAGACCTCTACTCCTACCAAACAGCAGCTGTATGATCGGTAAGGACGTTTTGAAGCATAAAGGAACTTTTTTATTATTTGATATAATGTTGATTTTAGTTTACATTCTATTTATGCCCCCCCCCAGACACAGAAGGAGTATTGAGGGCTTGAGGCAGGAGAGGACAGAGCGCCTCCAGACTTATCAGAGAGCTCGTAGTCTGAGTCCTAGCAAACATCCCCGCTCCTCTTCTCAAGAAACTATTTCACCCTCCAAGATGTCTGCTCCTACGCCCAGCCACCGCAAAGTGTACCTGCAACAGCTACATCAAGAGGTGATAGATGCTGCCAGGTAATTTGCTCGCTATCAAAACCCTTAACCAATATATAATAACACCAATATATAACCAATAATAATATTAACAATATTTTTACATTTACTCAGAAAAAAATCTAGAAAACTGCATTTTTACTAAACTCTCTATATGACAGAATACCAAATCCCCCAAGAGGAGAGGTCCAGTATCCATCTGACATTGAGCAGTTGTTGCGTGACTACGGACGAGCCCGGGAAGAAGCTCGGACAGAGATTGCTAAGGCACGAGAGCGACTGCGGGAGAGGACTGAACAGGAGAAGAGGAGGCTGCAGCAGCAGGCTCTGTCTCCAGAAGCAAAGGTGAGTCTGGAAATTAAATGAAAATCAGTACAATATATTACTTAATGTTTTTCTCACTTTTAATGACAAGACATTACGGTCTTAGCGAATAAGTTCACTGGTACTGGTGGCTCAATCGGTGTTCTCTGGCAGGATGACATGAGGCATCGGACGAGAATCAGTAACAGCACCTTGTGCACTGGATCTAGTCTGAGCCTTTCCTCTGGACCCACATCAGGGTACCACAGTGGCAATGCTGTCCAGCTACAGCCCAGTAACAGACCGGTTCTCACTGGACAGGTGGGTACACTAATAATGCTTTTGTACATTTTGTAAGAGCTCAAAGCTGAAATTAATAAATGAATTAATCAATTATTATAAAAGAAAATTTTATAATGTAGGAAGCCTACCTTGTAAATAAATACTGGACAGTTATGTTAATGCACTAATTTTCGTTCAGATGCCAGGGTTACTGGATGAAGGGTTGAAGGTCAGGACACGTCCTCCTGTATGTGGTCCTCAAAATGTGACGGCACAGAGAGTCTGGCTATCTGCCCAGGGTAAGGACTGGACCATGAGTCTCTGAAGCCAAACAGGCATTTAAAAACCACACAGAAATACATAGTATAGTATATTATAGAAATATGGTCTATATTTGTTTCAAGATTATATGTAGGTGTCACTGGTTTCTTTTAAAACCTACTTAACGCTCCTAACATCCACGTGTCTTAATTAGATGTCCGTCTTGAACCTTCTATCACTGGTTTTGAGCCCATGTTGACCTCCTCTCCATCACCGCCCACTTATTCACGTCAACGCACAGCCTCCTTTGGCTCCTCCTCTTCCATATCTACAGCCTATCATGATATCACATCCATCCTCCTCCAAAAAGCTCTAGCTGAGGTAATGCTGTTCAAAATCTTGGGCTTAATCATTGAAAAACAGTAATATATCCAACATCAACCTCAGTCTTCATTGCACTGAAGATATATATATATATTTTTTTGCTCCATAGGTTCGACTAGCTTCTGCTAGAGATTTGACCAACCTTGTGATGGGCAAGGCCATTGCAGACTGGAAGTAAGCTCAATCATTTCATCCAAACTATATAGAACCCATGGTTAGCAATTTAAGTTAAAATAGTTCTTTACCTCAACGATTCTCAATCAGTCCTCTATATATTAAAAATCTGTCTGTTCAGGGCATCCTCACTCAATGTGTTAGGTTTGTGTTTATTTAGCTACCAAGGAGAAGAGCGAGGTATTCAGGTTTACTACAAGCCCTCCTCCAGCCCGCCTGTTCATGGTTTCTTGGGGGCTGCCGAGCTGGACAGACCAGTGGACAACCTGTGGAACGTCGTCTGCCAGCTGTCCAAGAGCCACATGTATAATCAGTCAGTACGTTCTGTGTGGACGCGGCCACTAGATGACAGCACTCAGCTGGGTGAGTCAACATCTCTACTTAATTTGTATCTTTGTTTGGTTTTGATACAATATAGTATAATAATAAATTACCATGCTGAATAATAGTTGTAGAACTAAAATTACGTTTATAACTTCAGTAAAACATTTAGATTTTTTTTCTTCTGGACAATTTCCACCCTGATGTCACATTATACTTCTACTCCAAATAATTACATATTGGAAATTTGTCTCCACTACAGTTTGAAAGGTGACCAACAGGAATCTTTGTTTTTGCGGAAATGCACATATAGCAACATATTTATGTTTTTGGCTTTGCTGCAGAACTGTTTGTATTCTCACTATGCATTAATGGACCCCGCAAATGCATTCTCCTCGAATTATGCATCTGCAGCCATTAGCTATCTTCAGCACACTACAGAGTCTCATTTATCACTGACAAGTATATTCTATCGCTTGAATCCATTTTCACACCTGCACTTTGCTGCATTATTAAATTTAATACCTTTGCAACATCATTGTAACGCTTTATCTTTTTTTAGCTACACTGCTCTGTTGGAATCTTTAAAGGGAAAGTTTTCCCAAAGTTTGTTTTGGCCAATTTCTTTTCCTAGAGATGTAATGTTTATTAAAGTAGTTTTAAAAAATAATAGTATATATATATATATATATGAAGCCTTTTATTTGGCCTGTGAAATTGAGAAGACTGCTTGCTTTGTGAGTCCTTTGGTTGCCTCGGTTTCTTTATACTTTCTTTTATTGTCATGTTTGTAGCAACTGTTTTGACCACACCGATGCATTCTCTCACTCTTTGTGTGTGTGTCTGTTTAGTTTACATACTAACAGATTCATCCACATGCCACCTCAGCCAGCCGCGGGACTTTTGTTGCATCAGCACTGAGTCCAAACAGGTAAGCACAGCTGCGGAATCATCCAAACACCCCGATGATTAGCGCTTGATGCTCCTGTCCTTTGTGTTGTCATTGCAGCAGCATGCACAAAGAAAATTAATGTGAGTGTCCTCTTTAGATTATTCATGCTCACTGAAAACAACACCTTGCATAAATTGCACCGACCCAGAGGTGGTGGTTGAAACTGCCTCAGTTGTTGCGTATCATTTGCATGTTAGTGCACAGTTCCCTCTCAGATGATCAAAAAGCTGTGCCCCCTGTTTTATTAATGCTCTCTTTATCTCTCTCTCTTTTTGCCTCAGGGTGGCCTATGTGTTCTGGCAATGCAGTCGGTGTTTGAGGAGTCTCTACCTCGTCCCAGCGTGGACGCAGTTCGAGGAGAAATGATGCCCAGTTGTTGGGTGCTTCAGCCAATCAGGCGGAGTGGAAAGGAATTCACCAGGGTCATCTACCTACTGCAGGTGACAAAAACTGATGTTCTGGCAGAAATGTGTTGAAATGTGTTGTGCTTGCCTGCAATACCCCCATACAAGTGCGTGCAAATCACAGATGTATTGATTATGGATAGCAAACATCCCCTTCTGAGAGATAAAGGTGGACAACAATAATGTATAACTTTTATATCCAACTTCCACAATAAAAGTGCTGAATAACAGCTTGCATTACCGTTTAGTTTAATGATAAACTCCACTGATGCTTAAACTGAAATGGTAATTGCGAAGACAGAACCTATAATGAGTCATCTGTACACAACATGGAGGTGATACTTAATGTGAATAATTCATGAATTTCACTTTGTCACATTCATTTTTTGACTTTGACTTTTTGTGACCTTGTCCTTCAGGTGGACCTAGGAACTCCATCTTTTCCTCCTCGACTCTTGAACACCGTTGCCAGGAGACAGGCAGCTGTCATTGCTGATCTCAATGATTTCCTCTCTTCGTAAATCCACCAGACACCTGAAGGCACATTAGCTGTGAGCACTTAGACCAAACTCTGTCCAACATGAAGTTAGTCTGCGATTCAATTTGCACCTAAAATATATTGACTTGACTTTTTCTATTTCAAGATGCGCTGTTATAAATGGATTCCCATTTACAACGTTGAAGCAGCTTTTTTGTATGAAGATATTTTTGATAAGATATTGAAACTGTATTTTTATACTTGTACATGTAAATTAAGGCTTTTAAAAATCCTATTTTACCAAAGATTGATAGAAAGTCTTAGGGTATTGATTTGACATGGCACATTTTAGTGCATTGCATCTAGGTTTAGACAAACCAATCAATTAGCTTGAGAACTCTCTTACAAACTGGTTATGTACAAGCCATTCAGTTTACTTAGTTTTTTTAGAAACTGAAATACAATGTACAATAATATTTGTACATTCTTAAAACAGTGTGCTTGATAAAAAATTGGTGTATTGAGAGAATTTGAAGGATTATTTATTTAGTCTTAAATCGTTATTGTTGATGTACATGTTTATTTGTATGAGCACAACATATTTTCACTACTTACCAGCTTTCACTTTGCAGAAAGTCTTAAGTCGGATGTAAAGCCAAACCTTGAGTGGATGTGTTTTCGAAGGTCAATTTGCGTTTTCAACTTTTAACCGAATTCACTAATTCAAGCTCAAGTTAGACAAACGTGTGGCCTTCTGAGGTGTCCTTGAGTCACCCACCAGCTCCAGGGATAAAGCTTCGTTGCTGACTGACCTCTGACCCCCTTGTGTTTTTCTTTAGTTCTTTATGGTACTCCAGATCTTCATAAGCTGAGTTTTAAGGGCTTTTGTTCTCTCCTGTTTTGAGAAACTGTGTCGTATTTATTTTGATCTTGTTGCCTTCAGTGTGAAATACTGTTGAATGTGTTTTATAGCTGTCCTTCACAAGCAGAGTGTGGTTCTCTGTTTACAGCTGCTTGCACAAAAAAAACTGTTTATGCATTTATTAATGTTACACATTATAAGGTGACTTTGTTTTTGTTTGTACAGAGTTAAAACTATGCAGATGCTGATCAGTGGCAGAACTAAAGCTGGGTCAGCTGGATCCAGATATGAAGCCATATTATTTACATTAGTTGAAGGTGCAGGACTGTTACTGGCTCTGCAGCTGTAAGTGCTCCCTCTGGGACTTAAGATGTTCCCAGGGCAACCAAAGAGAAACAGACACAAAAATAAGGTGAAGGAAAATGACTTTGTAAGGATGTCTTTTGTTTGTTTATATATTTTTCAACTCCTCATTTATTGTGTAAAAGACATTGTTATTTATGTTTTGACAGTATGTATTTTGTTATAAACACTTCCTGTTGCTAATAAGATGTTATGTGGCCCATGTCATTTTTAAATGAATACAACAGGTTTTTAAGTGAATTGCTCTTAATCATTTGTTTGTGTGAAGACTTTGTTTCAGATCTATCACAGGATGTTGAACGGAATCAGTTAAAGTAGCCAAAGAGGAAAATACAACTGACTTGATGTTGTGTTTATAACTTTAAAACATGGAATATGGGGGGGGGTTTGCAGACTTTTCCCTTATTTTGATGATACCAATGAGGTGCACTGCTTTATTTGGTCCTGTTCAAAGTTACTTTAAAAAGCAGTTACATTGTCTTCAGCAACAATAATAACTCAGCTGTGATTGGCTGCTGGCATAATACATAATATTACATTTATATATATATATGTAGGAGAGGTTATAAGTGAATTCTTCACATTTGCCTATGATGTAACATTGTACAGTCTGTGTTTATACTTATATACAAACGCTGGCTGTGTGATGTGTTTAAAGTTTGACAGGAGTGTTGTTGATGTTGTGTGTCACATTATCTGACAGGTGTTGCCAGTCGGACAGTCAGTGGAGGACAGTGAGTGACACTGAGGCAGCGGTGGAGGTGACATTGTGAAGGGGGGGGGGGGGGTTCACTGGTGGGGGGGGGGGTGTGGGATGTGTGTGAGATTAGAGCCCGGGTGGGGTGGAGAGAAGTTGCGTGAGTGTGTATGTATGTGTGTGTGTGTGTGCAGATGAGAAGTGCCTCTGCCATTTAGAGTCACCGGCTCTTGTCAGGAATGTGTGTCCCCCGCGCGCACAGATCATGTACTGGATGCGCCCACTTTTATTTTTAACCCGGCGGGGTGGGTCACTCTCTGGCTCTCGGGAATGACCGAGGAGCGCGCGGCGCCTTCAGCCCCTTTCCCTCGCCCCGCGTGCAGGACAGGACCGTGCCATCCTCGCGCCGCGGACACCCGCCTCCGGCCCCTCTGACCAGGACAGCTCCGCTCCAATGGGACTGTAATTGGTTTATTGGCAGGGACCAGGCTCAAGACAAACACTCTCGGACGGGAACAACATCCAGAAGCGCGTGAGTGCAAATGAAAGGCGTTAAACTAATGTGCCGTGGTGAAATGTTGTTGATCAGTGGCCAAACACTGTCTGTCGTTTACTGACCGATGTGTGTGTGTGTGTGTGTGTGATTGTTTTCCACTGTTTGTAATGGAGTAACAAGTTTGCTGCAGGCACCTGTTGGGACAGGCTGCCATGCGAAACAATGACGTCACTTTAAAGTAGGGAAAAAAAAAACATGATGATTAATTCTAATAACACAAAATTTATTTAGTGTTATGTCTGCGACTTCCTGAGTTGTCGCTTTATCTTTTGCTGTCATGTGTTGTGTTGCTGTTAGCCCGCTCGTGCAGTTGCGCACAGTGACGTGTTTGCGCGTGGTTTTGGAAAAGTGCGATTTCTGAGAACAAATAGTAAATAGTTGGATTCTTAACTTTAAGTAGCCAAAGTGCATTAAAATGAACCAATGAAAATCAACTTCCTGCTTTGAAAAATACTTTTACCAAACTATTTATAATTTAAATTAAGTACTAAGGAAGTTTGTGTGTGTGTGTGTGTGTGTGTGTGGGGGGGGGTGTCCTTAATAGTTTTATTGCTGCTAATTGATTTTTTTTGGTTTATTGCTCCCTAATGGCAAAGAAAACTATATTATTTATTAATAGTTACAGTACTTGAGTACATGTACTTATTTACATTCCACCATAGATGTTAATCTGTGCAGTTTCTTCTCTCTCTCTCTCCCTTAGCATTTCATACTGCATATCCCTGCCCTGATTGAAAACACTGTTGACTATTGAATACCCAGTACCCTCCACAGAACAGACGCTCCACTTTATTCCCCTTAAAAGGACAACTGGGAGTCTGTGGCTGTGTCTGGGCGAGCAGGGAAGTTTGGGTAAACACTGTCCGGGAATAGTTTACTATCAATTCTCCATAACCTCTCACCAGATCAGGCTCCATGCTGCTGCAGTCAAAACACTAACAATTGGATTTTGTTTTCACCACTTGTTTACGTGATCAGTTTACAGTATGGATCACAGTGTGTGTGTATCCGTGACACAGCGCGTCATAATTAGATTGGAGTTGATTTGCTAGTTTCGAGGAGAAGGCTGAAGATGGAGACTTTGGTGGTCACTCTTCCTCCTCCTTTGCTTATTGATCTCCTGCGTTTATGTCTTCATCCCCTTAGTACAGTTGCTGCTACAGACACACACACACACACACATCTTGGCTACACCCATCTCTTGTTTCATCCTCTCCATCTGACTCCATGCTGCCCAGAATAATGTGCGCGCTCTGAGACAACTAATGCGTTGCGCTGGCTCAGAGTCCACAACACAGACATCAGCATACTCTCAGCTGGTAGCCTGGTTTTCTGCATCATTATTCACTCAGGCCTTGATATGATGCTTACGTCGTATGAAGGACCACGTGCTGGTGACATAATCTGCAGCAGGTGACAGAAATGGAATGCAAGTGGCGCCAAAGCATTACTCTGCATCATGTGATACCTGACGTCTCATAGTGGTAACAATGATGATGTTGTGCATCGTGCAGTTTCTCGACGCTGAATATTCTGCAGAGTTAAAACTCAAGAGGTGACCTGCTGTCACCGTGTGCTGTTGTTAGCGCGCAGGTACGCAAAAGTTCTCAAGGTCACCACGACAGGATACTGTTGCTGTTGACAGGCGCACAGTTGCTGTGGCAGGCAGTGAACCTGTGACCTTTCTGTCACAGGACTCCAGCTTGTCTTTATACTGCTCCGTACTCAGCATCACCGAGTATTATTTCTCCGCTCAAGTACTTAAACTGCTGAATCTTGGGTCTGGCAGCTAAAGCCGAGAAGTCGGTCCTCAGACGTCAGATGTGTGTCTTACAGGTTTTTTGTGTGTAGCGGACAGTTTGTGGATACAGGTTTGTGTGCAGTGTGAGTGTCTTGGGCAGTAGCTGTGTTCAGGTCCTCTGTGTGTGTGTGTGTGTGTGTGTGTGTGTGTGTGTGTGTGTGTGAGGTGATAAGGGGATCCCCCAGTGGTGGGTGGAGCGTTCCTGCTCTGATAACGGTGGTCTGCAGAGGACTGATACTAAGCAGCAGCAGCAGGAGGAGGAGGAGGGACACCTGTGGGATGCCATCATTGGGCGTCACTGTTTGACCTGATGGCCAAGGTGGACGCTCCAGGAAGTTCACCAGACCCATTATCGTGCACACAAAACTATTCCTGAGACAAAATGTCCATTGTGTCATGGAGCACTTTATTAGAGGAGAGTAAATTGTGGCCATTTAGTGATGCACATGGTCAACAACAATACTCGGATAGGCAGCGGCATTCAGAACCATGATGTACTGGTTTCAGAGGGAACCTGGATTGTGCCAAGGAAACATTCCCAATGCCATTACACCACCACCAACACCAGCTGGCGCTCCTGACACCAGGCAGGTTGGGTCTATCAATTCATGCTGTTGATGCCAAATTCTGACTCCACCATCTGCAGCCGCACCAGAAATCCATCCCCGTCAGACCCTGCTCCGTGTGTGTGTGTGTATTTTTTTTCTCAGTCTTTAATTGTTCAGTGTTGTTGAGCCTTAGTTTTCTGTTGTTGGTTGGAACTTTCTCTCTCGCTCTCCTTCATTCTCCTGTGACCTCGCTTGTCGAGGAGTTATTTCCGTCCATCGAGCGGCCACGTTGAAGTCTCAGTGACGCACAAACGTCAACGCAGTCGCAGTTGGACGTGCTCGAGCTGCATCATTCAAAAGAAGGCGGTTTTCGTTGCCCCCCCCCGCCCCCCCTCCGGCCGTGTGACCAGATAAGAGTGCTATGCTGCGCCCAGATAGAGCTATCAGAGCGGTTCCCCTTCAGCCCGCCATTCTACGCAGACACACTGCAGGGTGATGCACACAAAATGGAGACTGTGAGGGGACACGGGAGCGAATGGGGGGAATGGTTATAGACAGCAGTGACGGGGGACATTTCACTTTTTAAACGCATAGATTTCCCCAAATTTGCCAAGATTCAATTCTAGTGCCAGATATAGATGCAGCTTTTCCCCACTCGGACCGACGCACTGAAACTTAACACCCAACTCGAACCCAAACCGCCGCCTCCAGCCATCAGCATCACCAGTTTCCTGTGTTTCTGTCCTCGATTAATCAACTAATCAATCAGTATCAGTATCAGTAGCTGCATCATTCAAAAGAAGGCGGTTTTCGTTGCCCCCCCCGCCCCCCCTCCGGCCGTGTGACCAGATAAGAGTGCTATGCTGCGCCCAGATAGAGCTATCAGAGCGGTTCCCCTTCAGCCCGCCATTCTATGCAGACACACTGCAGGGTGACGCACACAAAATGGAGACTGTGAGGGGACACGGGCGCGAATGGGGGGAATGGTTATAGACAGCAGTGACGGGGGACATTTCACTTTTTAAACGCATAGATTTCCCCAAATTTGCCAAGATTCAATTCTAGTGCCAGATATAGATGCAGCTTTTCCCCACTCGGACCGACGCACTGAAACTTAACACCCAACTCGAACCCAAACCGCCGCCTCCAGCCATCAGCATCACCAGTTTCCTGTGTTTCTGTCCTCGATTAATCAACTAATCAATCAGTATCAGTATCAGTATCAGTCTTGTAACCGCTGATTAATTCTCGTTATCAGTCATACTGAGGCCTGTGTTGTGTGTCCTGTTTCAGACCAGCGTTCGAGGATCATCCTGCAGTTTCCTCCCCTTCGCTCAACCCTCTACTCACCCGGAGCACCTGAGGACGCCGGCCGCCGTCCCCCCCCTCCCACCTGCCTTTGTCACGCTGGCTACCGCCATGACTTCCACCACGGACTTTGACAACGTGGAGATCACTCAGCAGTACAGCCACATCAACACCCGCTTTGACCTCTGCGATGAGGAACTCGACAATGACAACAGCTCGGCGCGGATGTTTGAGCGCTCGCGCATCAAGGCGCTGGCAGGTGAGTGCCTGCATAGTAATGGGCCCTCTCCTCTGTGTGACAGGTCCCTGACACCACAGCCTCCTCCTTTTCACTGAGAGGAGCGATAATGGGCTTGAATATGAATCAATTCCTGGTTTAAAACTCCCAGCTAGAGCTCTGCAGGTTATGGCGTATGTGTGTGTGTGTGTGTGTGTGTGTTTCTGTGTGCATGTTTCTCATGGTGTAACACACTTCCCCAGCAGCTGAGCCCTGACACCGCTCCACACCCTCTGCATGTAAGCGGGATCACTTGCACATTCCCCGAATGTTCCCTGTCTGACCGAACTGGACAGCTGCCCTGCCCATCGGCTGCCACAGCACACGGTTCTGGCATTCCTGGCTAAGCTGGAAAGCTGTGACCCACCTGTGGGCCGGCTGCTCGGAGTGTTTAAAATAGCAGCGTTTCCGTGGTGGATGGAGGCGTTACACGGAAAAAAGGGGAGTGGAGGGTCATGCGATGTTCATCTTTGTAAGCGGCAGACACAACAGAGGTCAGCAACAATGTGTAGACGAAGTCGTTTGATCGACTGTGTTTGTAGTAATAACTATAACAACATCCTGTGTCCATTAATTCTATGCCCCAGAACAATAAGTAACTGCTACGTACTACTATCCCCCAATCACTGTCTTCCTGTGTAACGGCTAAAAATCAATTCACTTCTAAATACTAACAATGTTATTATTGTTTACTTTATTCCAGCGTGCATTTGCTTTGGAGGAAGTAGTTCTCCTTTAAGAGCGAAGTCTTTTCCTGCTATATCTTACTTTACCGTCATTTTTGATTATTGGTAAATTCCATTAAGAGGTGTCTGGGCGGCTGTTGCTAAAAAAAAAGTAGTAGTAGTAATACAAGAGCGCACAATGAAGAAATATCAGATCTGATCTTCAGTATCCACTATCTATCAATATATATCTATATCTGACTGCAGTTCTCGCTCGAGTCTCTCTCTCTCTCTCTCTCTCTCTGTCTCTTTAAGTGATGAAGACTTCTGTGTGGGTGCTGGTGATATTGTGTTAAAGTGCTGCTGCGCTGATGTTTCTGTAATGTAATCAGGGCTTCCTGTTAGAGCGAGCGAGCGAGCGAGCGAGACGGAGGGAGTGGGAGAAGAGTAAAGTGGGAGAGGGAGGCGGGAGATGTGAGGAGCCGTGACTGACACCCGCCGCTTATTTACTGCCTGTGAACTCAGAAATATGAATCCGACACGCCGTCGACGCACACACACACACACAAACACACACACACACACACAGAACATCCCGATTATCCAGTCATTCACTCTGCTCGTTATTTACGCCACATTCGTCTGTGACAGTTTTATTTTGGATCGGTGGCACAGGAAATCACAACTGTACCAGGTCCACTGTGTCATGGCTGTGTGGGTGAGTGCTGGGTGGAGGGAGGGGGGGGGGGGGGGGGGGAGCGGGCGCGCAGGCGCACCTATTAAAACATACTGTACGCATGGACGGCGCTACGGAGACCAGACCCCTCTGAACTGAACTGAAGGCTTCCCGAACCCTGGTGCCGCCTCAGAGTGGAGGCACAGCGTCGTCACGGCAGCAGTGAGGAGAGAAGGAGGGAGGGAGGGAGGAGGAGTGAGCAGGAGAGGGATCTGGAAAGGAGGACACTGAGCCAAAGAGACGGAGAAGAGGAGAGACGTGGAGAGCCGAGGTCCCTCTGCCACCTCCCGGCTGCCTCTTGTTGTTGTTGTTGTTGTTTGGGGGGGGTGAAGATGAGCAGCCCCTGCCTGCTGCGTGCCGCCCCGATAAACCAACCCCGGCTCAGAGAGGTCAAGCTCAGCCTGAAGGCCAGCAGCAGGGAGACCACAGCCACACGGACCACCACCACCAGCAGCAGCAGCAGCGGCGGCGTCACCAAGGAGGCCGCCGCTCGGACCTGCGCCCCGGCAGAGAGAGAGACCCCTCTGCGGGTCGGTCTGAGCAGCAGCCGGAGCAGGAGCACGCCGCCGGTCCACCGGGCCCAGAGACCCGAAAACAAGAAGCCGGCGAGGGGAAGCAGCAGCAAGCAGCAGGAGCCCCAGCACCACCCGGAGAGGAATGGCACCCTCCTGCATGTCCCGCCCCCGGTGGCGCCCGCGGGACTCACCCCTCTGCCCTTGTCCTCCTCCTGCACCCCCAGACGTCAGAGGACCTCTCCCCCTCACCCTCCCCCCTCCTCCTCCTCCTCCTCGGCCAATAGCATGAAGCGAACACGCTGGCTGAGTTACAGCACCTCCAACATCTGTTTCAACTCCATCCTGGAAGGACGCTTCAGACAGCTGCAAGGTACAGGAGCCCTGATGTGTGCCACTGTGTGTGTCTGTGTGTGTGTGTGTGTGTGTGTGTGTTTGTCCAACCTCACAGATGAGAAAGACAACACTTTTCCCATCATGCCCCTCCCTCCCCCAGCTCCTCAGGCCAGGACGGGATTTGTGGAGAAGTTGATCTGTGATGTGAGTGAACAGCACCAACGTCTTCACAGCGTCCACAGCAACGGCCCTTTTCTTCCATACAAATATACTGAGCAGCAATTTATTTATTTCCAGCAAACTCTGGCTCTGCCCCAATTGTTCACTGACTCCGCTTTGAATAATTCATCTGCAAAGTCCTAAAAAGGTTGTGATGCCCCCCCCCCCCCCCCCCCCCCCCACCCCCAAAGCCCTTCATGCTGAGGAGGAATAAATAAAACCCTGATGTAAATATATATTCATCGTTTTACTGTGTCACCTCTTCTTTCCTCCTCTTCTCCTTACTCTTTATGAACCTGTGAAGAAAAAAAGAAACGACTTTCTTTTTCTAACCTCTGCGTGATGTTTAAAAAAAAAAATTCTCCCTGTGAAGAGAGAGAGGGTTTGCGTCGATGTGGATTTTTGTTAGCTTGCACTATGCCGTCCAATTCCCTGATGACAGGAGTGCATTAGCGAGAGGGGGAAAATGGAGGAGACGATGCAGGAACAGAAAGGAAAACACTTTTTTTTTTTTTTTTTTAGCTCCTGCCCGCGCTAGATTTCAGGTATCGACTGATCCTGTGAAGGCTCCAGACAAAACTGATATGTGAAGTGGCAAACTTTTGAAGCTTTCCCAAATGAGATGGGGTTAGGAGCCAAGTGGATCGATCCACCAGCCGCCTCTCCTGGAGATTTTATTTACTTTTTGTTTACATACGTCAGAGAGAACAGGAGGGTTTTCCATCTGTGTGTTTTTTGGTACTTACTGATTTCAAATACCCTTTTATTTATACTATGTCCTCACATGTTCTTTTGTTTTTATTACTGTGTGAATGCTGAAAATATTCACATTATTGTTATCCTGTTTATTTATTTATTATTTGTTTTGCAGATTAACTGCTGCCACAGTTGTTGTCTGATTTGTACAGTTCATACATCAAACAAAAAAATCCAGGAATCTTCAGGAATCGTTTGCTTGTACTTTTCTCACTGCAACTCCAGACACTTTTTACAAAATTAATGTTTTTTGTACCATGTTTTTGCCCATTGGAAATACATGGAGTGCCCACTGTACAGTCTACTGTACAATCCACTATATAGCCTACAGTACAATTATTATTATTATTATTATTAATTATTATTTCTCAAAAAGTAGTTTTGTTATGACACACTGACCTTTAACCTTTGACCCACTTTCCCTCGTGTTTGCATGTTTACCTTCCCATTTGGATCTTTTTTTTGTTGTTGTTAAACTTCACTAGTTTGCTATTCAACACACCAGAAAACCCTGGCAAATTCAAATGAGTGTTAGTCTGCTATTTAGCAGTAGTTTTTCATTCACTCGTGTAACGAGCCCGCAATTAAAAAAAGGTAGCATCGCGGCTGCAGGGCAGGTAGCGTGGGCAGCGGCATGACTCAGGCGCGATGCTCTTGGATCACTGGGTCACATCCAGGAAGAGCTGACGGTGGGAAAAGACAGATCAGGCTGTAAACAGGGAAAATCCATCAGCATATATTCATCATTTTACTGTGTCACCTCTTCTCCCCTCCTCTTCTCCTTACTCTTTATGAACCTGTGAAGAAAAAAAGAAACGACTTTCTTTTTCTAACCTCTGCGTGATGTTTAAAAAAAAAACTTCTCCCTGTGAAGAGAGAGAGGGTTTGCGTCGATGTGGATTTTTGTTAGCTTGCACTATGCCGTCCAATTCCCAGATGACAGGAGTGCATTAGCGAGAGGGGGAAAATGGAGGAGACGATGCAGGAACAGAAAGGAAAACACTTTTTTTTTTTTTTTTTAGCTCCTGCCCGCGCTAGATTTCAGGTATCGACTGATCCTGTGAAGGCTCCAGACAAAACTGATATGTGAAGTGGCAAACTTTTGAAGCTTTCCCAAAT
Source organism: Trinectes maculatus (assembly GCA_016785345.1). Classification (NCBI taxonomy): domain Eukaryota; kingdom Metazoa; phylum Chordata; class Actinopteri; order Pleuronectiformes; family Achiridae; genus Trinectes; species Trinectes maculatus. Next base: position 409,718 of record JAFBJQ010002883.1, read on the forward strand.
GAGATGGGGTTAGGAGCCAAGTGGATCGATCCACCAGCCGCCTCTCCTGGAGATTTATTTACTTTTTGTTTACATACGTCAGAGAGAACAGGAGGGTTTTCCATCTGTGTGTTTTTTGGTACTTACTGATTTCAAATACCCTTTTATTTATACTATGTCCTCACATGTTCTTTTGTTTTTATTACTGTGTGAATGCTGAAAATATTCACATTATTGTTATCCTGTTTATTTATTTATTATTTGTTTTGCGGATTAACTGCTGCCACAGTTTTTGTCTGATTTGTATAGTTACAAAAAAAATTGTTTGCTTGTACTTTTCTCACTGCAACTCCAGATACTTTTTACAAAATTAATGTTTTTTGTACCATGTTTTTGCCCATTGGAAATACATGGAGTGCCCACTGTACAGTCTACTGTACAATCCACTATATAGCCTACAGTACAATTATTATTATTATTATTAATTATTATTTCTCAAAAAGTAGTTTTGTTATGACACAGTGACCTTTAACCTTTGACCCACTTTCCCTCGTGTTTGCATGTTTACCTTCCCATTTGGATCTTTTTATTTTTTTTGTTGTTAAACTTCACTAGCTTGCTAATTCAACACACCAGAAAACCCTTGCAAATTCAAATGAGCGTTAGTCTGCTATTTAGCAGTAGTTTTTCATTCACTCGTGTAACGAGCCCGCAATTAAAAAAAGGTAGCATCGCGGCTGCAGGGCAGGTAGCGTGGGCAGCGGCATGACTCAGGCGCGATGCTCTTGGATCACTGGGTCACATCCAGGAAGAGCTGACGGTGGGAAAAGACAGATCAGGCTGTAAACAGGGAAAATCCATCAGCTTGAATAAGTCATGGGGCTTTCACTGGAGTCAATTTAGAGATTACTCAGTAAAAACATGTGAAACAGAGGAATGTTGAAAATGATATGTAGGGGGTAATGTTAACAACATTAAATGTATGACTGACGCATGATTATTACTTAAGTTGCAGTTCTAAGATGCAGGCTTGTTTGGTAGCGTGTGTAGAGTTGTCGTCATAATGTGCTTGTTGTCGAGATGGCTCCGCAGAGAGAGAGCATCATGCAGAACACTTCCTCATGCCCCCCCCCCTCCTCCTTAAGGCCCGGGAGCAGCATCACTGTGCACCGTCTCCTCTCAGCGTCCAGTAATGTGAGATGATCGGAGAAGGCCATGTGCCTTCATTCCTGTGCTGCACTTTGAAATCCTCTGGGGGCAGCACCCCAAATAGCTCAGGAAGCATTTGTCACAGGTTCCTCTGCACGCGCGGCGTTTGCTGCTTCGCCGACAGGTTCTAATATAACGTGACTGTCTGTGACGCCGCTAATGGAACTTTGGCTTATTTTAATCGCCATTACTTTTTCATGAAGCGGTGATCCGCGTGGATGTGAGCGCGCATGCTGTTGTTCTGCTGAGGCATGATTTATTTACCGTACCCACACACTGTATTTCCCATCTCTCTGATGAAGCCGGAGCTTTCAGGGGTTCACCGAGTCCTATTCTTCGGAATATGTTCTCTTGCTCTGCTCAGTCTGTTTGGGTCCCTGCAGACTGATCTGGATCTCAGTCACTCTCCAGTTACTCCGTCTGATACGCCTTCTCCTCTCCCGTCTTTTTCCCCCTCTCCTTCCACGGTCTGCCTTCGCTCTGGTTTTCCCGTCACCTCCTCTGCCCCACTCACCTGTTTTATTCTCAACCTTTCATACTTTTTAACTTCTTCTATCTGTGGTGGGAGGAGTCACATGGTGCAAGGTGGGACGCCTGAGAGGAGGAAGTCTCTTCTCGGCAGTTGACCTGATAAACTAAAGATGCTGTGAGTGTGTGTGAGTGTGTGTATGTTTCTGTGTGTGTGTGTGTGTGTGTATCTGCAGGGAGCAGTGGGTGCAGTCGAGGTAACTGTAGCCAGCAGCATGCGTTGTCCTTCAGTCATCCTTTCTCCATAGTGGTACAAATACTTCACCTGAACTTCATTCAAAGTCTTCGGCTGCAACAGCTTAACGATTATTGTCGTTGTTATGAAAAATCGTTAGAGTTTCGTTTTGTGATATTTGGTATTGTTGTTATTCTAAGTTTTTTTTGTTGTTAGGATTAAGTTTATGGTTCAATAAAATGGTCGGGGATTGTGCCACTGCTTCTTATTTATGTTTCTTGCAACTGTCAGAATAAAGATGGCAAGAAAAAGAAAAATGGGATCAATAATAGGTTTAAATCATGCAGGTTTATAAAATGTGTTTAAAACACTGCTTCACATTAAGGACGATACAGCTAAAATATTTCTGACTGCACTGTGGGGTTATGTCACCATATGGTGGCATTGAAATTGTCGTATTTCTGCTGCTGAGTAGGAGGCATGTCTGTCATGCATGATTCAGTGTGCGAGCCCGGCGAGATGTGTCACAGCGTGTGGGCAGTGCTCATCCTCCCATAAACCTGTCCACCGCTGATGCTTGTTCTCCGGGCGTCGCTGCGCCCTGTCACTCAGCAGGGGTGTTTAAAACTGTACGTTTCACTTCAGCACACAGAGGTCGAATCAGATTCCGGGACGAGCATTGTTTTTGTTTACTTTCTATTCGCCTCACAGACGCACAGTTTCCTACCTCAGTAACAGTACATAAAAATGCAGTACAGTAAATAAATCAAATAGCTCTGCCTTAAGGAAAAATATTACCTCATACATCTTTCAACTGCGTGTAATATTTTTTTCTAGTGCCCTTTAATATTCAGTATACACACACACACACACACACACACTCATATATATATCTGTGCAGGAGAGTGTGGATTTGTCATGGCAGGAAGTTCAGGATTTGTTGTCAGTCCAGTATTCCAGCTTCTCTCCGTGTCCCAGGTATCCACTCATCTGAAGTACCTGTGTGGAGACAGTAAATCCCCACCAGCTCCGGCCGTGCTGCTCGAATGTTTTTTTTTCATTATTCATACACCTCATGTTCTTTCTTATCTTCGTGCTCTTGTCAGATGAGCGCGAGGCGGTTCAGAAGAAGACCTTCACCAAATGGGTCAACTCCATCCTGTCCCGCGTGGGCTGTCGCATCTCTGACCTCTACCTGGACCTGCGAGACGGACGCATGCTCATTAAGCTGCTGGAAGTGCTGTCCGGTGAACGACTGGTAAAGACTTTTTACGTTACACTTTACAAAATCTTCTTGTCGTATTCCCAACCCACCTGGGCCCAATCTTTGTCCTAATCAGTTTCTCCTCCGCCGGTCTGTAGCCCAAACCCACCAAAGGCCGGATGCGTATCCACTGTTTGGAGAACGTGGACAAGGCCCTGCAGTTCCTCAAAGAGCAGAGGGTCCACCTGGAGAACATGGGCTCCCACGACATCGTCGACGGCAACCATCGCCTCATCCTCGGTCTCATCTGGACCATCATCTTGCGCTTCCAGGTAAACCTACGAGCCTGTATTCACCTTTCTTTATTTACATAATTAATAATTAAAAAGGATGAATCAGAGCTTTAAAATGGGTTATGTGCCTCAGAGATTTTTTTTTTATATGTGAGGCACGTGTCTTTAATCATGAGTGTGCTCTACTATGACAACACAAACACACTGACTTAGCTGCATCCATGAAATCATCACAGCATGGCTTCTGCTCTACGTCCGTTATTGTCCTAATTACCGCATAATCATGTTTTTATTTGCATTTAAATGCAGCCGCTGCAAACCTGCCGTGTTTAATAGTCACGTCTGATTGCTAATCGTTCAGTTAGGCCTGTGTGCATTGGCACAGAAACAGTTTTAACCAGCGGGATGTGTTTTTTTTTTTCCTCTCTCCCTCGAGTGAGATGCCTTCAGGTTCCAGCCGCTGCGATCTGATCCACATCCAGAACATCAGAACGTGTCTGCTTGACTCTCTTTATCTTCTCGGAGGGGCCAGACATCTATTTTTAACTTGACAGCCGCACTGTTATTTTTAGACCCGTTCGTTCAAACAATGACCTGCTGCATGATTTGGAAAAAGAAAAAAAAAAAAAAAAACGAATCTTGTTAGGCCTGTCTGTATCTTTTCATAAAACAAGTGGAGAACCAATCAGGATAAATTTAGCCCTCTCTGTCCCTCAGGACCTCAGTTCTCTCAGATCACATCACTGCTCTGATTACCGACCCACTGTGGGAAAACCAGAACTCCAGTTACTACCACCCCTCTCTCACTCAGATGGACCTGGGGTTTAGGTTTGAGATTCCAGCCATCTAATAGCACTGATGCCATATCACATAAGATGGGTTTAGATTTTCACTGGTACAAACATCTGCGCTTCACTCCATCTGCGATACATGATGCATATCAAAGGGGATGTTTGTGCCAACATGTCCCCTGCTGGTGCGTCCCGTCAGCAACATCCTTCAAACATCAGCGGCAGCTTTTTGTTCTCAGTCGCGAATCGTGTTTGTTTTGCTGTCACTTGTTTGCAGACATCACAGTTGTTTGTCGAGTTTCATTGTTTACAATCCAGCTTGCGCTTGTTTTTTCCTAATCAGATCCAGGACATCGTCGTGGAAACGGGCCCGGCAGACCAGAAGGAGACGCGCTCAGCCAAGGACGCTCTTCTTCTGTGGTGTCAGATGAAAACTGCAGGGTAAGTGGGATGAGTGACCTTTGCCATAACCGAGCTGTTGTGAATCTCCTGTGGGACGTTGTGTGTGAATGTGAATTCAGGCTTGTGCACAACTGTAGATCAAGTAAAGAATACATAACAAATAAATAAATAAAACAATGCTATAATATATAATCTGCAAAGTAAAGAGGAGAAGTTTTGAGGAAACACCATGGCCTCCATCTTCATGGGATGAGTGGTGCCTATTCACATACTGAGACGCACAGCTTCCAGACATGGTCTTAAAACAGGAGCTCCTGAGAAACGTCATTCTCTTCCGACATCTCCTGGTTGTTGTCTTGCAGATATCCCAACGTCAACATCACAAACTTCACCACCAGCTGGAAAGACGGCATGGCCTTCAACGCTCTCATACACAAACACCGGTAAGTGGAGATGAATGATCGAGTCCACTTCCACCAGTAATGAAATGTAAACATTTAAAAAATACCCATCTGCTCAGTGTCTCTCCTTCTCATTCGTCTTCATCTCTCTCACTGTCTCATTGTCTCCTTCCATTTTTGCCCCACGTCAATATTTCTCTCCCAGGCCCGATCTGGTGGATTATACCAGTCTAAAGAGGTCCAACCCGACCCACAACCTCCACAACGCCTTCAACGTGGCGGAGCAGAAGCTTGGTGTGACCAAACTTTTGGACCCAGAAGGCAAGTGTCTGAGGAACGCTATGCCGCCGTGGAGAAATAAATGTTTATGAGTGATGTCTCCGGCTGACTTCTCCTCCTCTTTGTTGTGTAGATGTTTTCACAGAGAACCCGGATGAGAAGTCCATCATCACGTACGTTGTGGCATTCTACCACTACTTCTCAAAGATGAAGCAGCTCGCTGTCGAGGGCAAGAGAGTCGGAAAGGTGAGGTGGAAAACTCGACGGCCGCCTTGTCGGTGTTTTGTTTTGCCCAGCTCGTAATCCTTTTTGTGTTCTTCTTCTCCAGGTTCTGGATCACGCCATAGAGACAGAGAAGATGATTGATAAGTACGAGACATTGGCGTCGGACCTGCTGACGTGGATCGAGCAGACCATCATCGTGTTGAAGAACCGAAAACTGGCCAACTCCTTGACTGGGGTCCAGCAGCAGCTTCAGGCCTTCAACACCTACCGCACTGTAGAGAAGCCTCCCAAGTGCGTCCAGACCCACCACCCCTCACCTGAGTGTCCTGTAAATGTCCCTGCTGTTGTACACGGGTCTGACCCAGACTTGTGTTTGTTTCCTTTCAGGTTTCAGGAGAAGGGGAACCTGGAGGTGCTGCTCTTTACCATCCAGAGTCGTATGCGGGCCAACAACCAGAGGGTGTACACACCTAAAGAGGGAGCCCTGGTTGCAGATATCAACAAGGTAAGACGCTTGAGCAGCACACTGAAACCAACATGGTGGCAGTGGACAACAACAAGCTGTCAGTCTCAAGTACATGAGAGATCGTCTCTGCAAACATCAGTGGTTTGAATCTGAGACGTGATGCACGACTCAGTGAGATGGACAAAATGTATTTCTTTAGTAGAGTATGATTGAATCACGATGTTAATGCTGCAGATTTATTTACTAAAAGATACAATTCAAATCACCCATTCAAGAAAATAAAGAATAATTCACTGATAAATCAATAATTGGTAAATAAAGATTGGTTATTTTTCTAGATTTTCTAAAAACTCCAAATCTCAATGAACCATCTCATCGTCTGTGTGCAGGCCTGGGAGCGTCTGGAGAGGGCAGAGCACGAGCGGGAACGCGTCCTGAGGGACGAGCTGATCCGGCAGGAGAAGCTGGAGCAGATGGCGAGGAGATTCGACAGGAAGGCCGCCATGAGGGAGACCTGGCTGATGGAGAACCAGAGACTAGTGGCCCAGGTAAACCATCAACAACCAAGCTCTGGATATTAGAGGGTTAGGATGTGATTCTGGGTTTGAAAATATCCAGATGTCAGTGAGACTGTGACAAAACAAAAATGGCATCTTTCTAAAAAAATGTTCTACATGTTTTGTGCATTATTAGTATTATTAACTGTCAAATAAACGTAGTGAAGTTACAAATGTTTGTACTTGAACTACTCTTTGCTCTCTCCTCAGGATAACTTTGGATATGATCTGCCGGCGGTGGAAGCAGCCAAGAAGAAGCACGATGCCATCGAGACAGACATCGCGGCGTATGAGGAACGTGTTCAGGCCTTGGTGGACATCTCGAAGGAGCTGGAGTCGGAGCGTTACCACGACGCCAAACGGATCGATGCTCGCAAAGACAACATCCTGCGTCTCTGGGACTACTTGCAGGAGCTGTTGAAGGCTCGCAGGGGGCGCCTGGATAAGAACCTGACCCTGCAGAGGATCTTCCAGGAGATGCTGTACATCATCAGCTGGATGGATGACATGAAGGTACAGAAGAGGAGGGTCTAACTTCAAATACCGTTCATTTTCCAGACACTAAACGGATCATATTGTTCGACTCTTTCCTCAGGCTCGGCTGCTGTCTCCGGACTTTGGGAAACACTTGTCGGAAGTTGAAGACCTGCTACAGAAACATGCCTTGGTTGAAAATGACATTGGCCTGCAGGCAGAGAGGGTGCACAGTGCCAGCGCTGCTGCTCTCAAGTTTGCCAATGGAGATAGTGAGTGCAGTTTGTCATCTTGAACCCTTGTTATTACTATTTATTGCATGGTTTTAATTAAGGATGACAACAATAAATGAACTGTGATCATCATGTTGAAATTTAGTTTAACGTCATGTTTGGACTTTGTTCTTGTTCTTGATACAAATGTAAGTAAACAGGTTGGTCTGGAGACAGTGGCTATTGTATAGATACAAATGCGTGTCTTTGTCAGATGATCATTTGTCATCGTAACCAGTACCTGACAAAGACTAAAGAATGTAACAGTTATGTTGTCCTTCATTTTTCCTCCAGGCTATAAGCCATGTGATCCCCAGGTCATCCGGGACAGGGTGCAGCACCTGGATCTGTGCTACCAGGAGCTTTGTGCGCTGGCAGCCCAGCGAAGGGCTCGTTTGGAGCAGTCCCGCCGCTTCTGGAACTTCCTGTGGGAGGTGACGGAGCTGGAGAGCTGGATTCGGGAGAAAGAGCACATTTTCTCCTCGATGGATTATGGCAAGGACCTGACGAGCGTGCTGGTGCTCCAGAGCAAACACAGCGCCTTTGAGGACGAGCTCAGAGCCCGCCGCGCCAACCTGGGACAGGTCCTTGCTGAGGGTGACAAGATGATTCAGGCCAAACACTTTGGCTCCCCTAAGGTTCAGGAATGCATGGATGGCATCAGGCGGCAGTGGCAGCAGCTGGAGGAGCTGGCAGCATTTCGGAAACAGAACCTGCAGGACACGCAGAGGTTCTTCCAGTTTCAAGGAGATGCTGATGAACTCAAGGCCTGGCTGCTGGACGCCAAGAGGCAGATGAGCAGTGAAGATGTAGGTCATGATGAATACACCACCCAGCGACTACTCAAGAGGCACAAAGACCTGAGGAATGAAGCAATCAAGAATGGAGCCACCATTGATGCTTTATCAAAACAGGCCAACGCACTGCCAGAGGAGCTACAAAACACACCCGATATCCAGAGACGACTCAAAGACATCAAGGACCTGTACATGGAACTCATGTCTCTGGCTGACCTGAGGCAGAAGAAGCTTGACGACACCATGGCCCTGTATACCATCTTTAGTGAGACAGATGCCTGTGAGCTCTGGATGGGCCAGAAGGAGACGTGGTTGGTGGGCTTAGAGGTGCCGGAGAAGCTGGAGGATCTGGAAGTAGTGCAGAATAGGTACAAAGAACAAATTATATCATTATGGTTTTTTATTTTGAAGTATTAATTTTCATACATGTTTAAATTGGAAATTGGATAATTTGTTGTGTTCATGTTTTATTTTTAAATCCTGGTTTCTGTATGATGCACGTTGCATTGACACATGGATTTCTCACAGGTTGAGCATTCTAGCTCAGGATATGGCAAATGTTCAGTTGCGAGTCGATGACGTCAACAAAGCTGTGAAACAGCTTGAAGACAGCAGACACCCTCGCACCAAAGAGGTCAAAGAATGTCAAACACGACTTAACAAGAGGTGATTTAAACATAACTACATTTAAATATTACAGGTTGCACAAATGCTGTAGTCACATGTAGTTCAGATTATTTGCCGAGGCGTTTAGTACATGGAGAACAGATCATTTGAAAATGACACCAAGCAATGCATCATTGCCATTTTGTAATGGCACCTACCCAAAGACAACACTAAATATATTTAACCATGCAGTATATGATGTTTTTTTTTTTCAGGTGGGAGGCTTTCAAGGCCATGGTGGAGGATAAGAAGAGGAAAGTGGATTCTGCTGTTAGTCTGCACAACTACGGGTTGGAGTGTGACGAGACAGAGGCCTGGATTAAAGACAAGACGAGGGTGATCGAGTCCACACAAGACTTAGGCAACGATCTGGCCGCTGTCATGACCATGCAGAGGAAACTCTTTGGCATAGAGAGAGACTTGGCAGCCATCGAAGCCAAGCTTACCTTCCTCAGGAAAGAAGCTGACCAGTTGGCTAAGGATCATCCGGAGAATGCGGCCGACATCTTGGCCCGCAGAGGAGAACTGGACGCAGCGTGGGACTCGCTAAAAAAGACCCTGAAAGACAGAGAGGACTCTTTAGGGGAGGTCAGCAAGTTACAGACGTTCCTCCAAGACATGGACGACTTCCAGTCCTGGCTTTTCAAGACCCAGAAGGCTGTGGCGTCCGAGGAAATGCCCGCCTCGCTGCCGGAGGCAGAGGAGCAGCTCAGCCTCCACGATGCATTGCGTGAAGACATAAACAATCATGAGGAGGACTACCACCGCGTGAGGGACACTGGTGTGCAGGTCACGCAAGGCCAGGAGGGTGATCCTCAGTACCAGCAGCTGGAGCAGAGGCTGAAAGGCCTGGACCGTGGTTGGTACGAACTGCAGAAGATATGGGACAGTCGTAAGAACTTCCTGGACCAGGGTCTGGGATTCCAGCAGTTCCTGAGAGATGGCAAAGCTGTAGAGGCTATTCTCAACAACCAGGTATATTTGTTGCAGAGCGATTTAAAGAAGGACTCAGACCCCTTAAGACTGAGATTCAGCACAGAGTTATGGTTTGGTAATGATGGGGTAACTATTGCTCCAGCTACTAAAAAGAATGTGGATCAGAAGAATGCAGCATAGTCAGCTTCCATGCTGCATGTTTGTCGTGGAACAGTCATTCAGCTGTTTCTGTCTTTTCTGTCTTGTGTTCGCTCATTTATTTTCTGTGACATGTGACTGGCTGCTCTGTTGCAGGAGTACACCTTAGCCCACATAGACAAGCCTGACACCTTGGCCGGAGCTGAGAAGGCTCTGAAGAAGCATGAGGACTTTGTGAGCACCATGGAGGCCAACGAGGACAAGATTGACGGCACTCTGCAAGGTGGACGACGGCTGGTGGACAGTAACAACCTGTACGCTGGGAAAATTCAAGAGAAAATGGGCTCAATCCAAGACAGGTAAATATATTACAGTATCTGTCAAGAGAAATGTAAATAACCATTTAATGTATGTTGCAATGCAAATAATGGACTAATAACGGAATGTACCTGTCCCAGTTTTAATCATACATAATTTGTTCGTCTTTCTTGGACGCAATTCGATGTTTTTACAAAACAATAACAAAAACAACAACAAAAGTAGAAATATTATATCATAAAACCATCAAAATACATAAATCATCCACTGATTATTTAATTTCTGTCATTTTTATTTAAATGCAATAAAATAAATGAAAGGCAAAGCCAACACAATTGACAAGAGTTAAATGTAGATATCACATCATCAGTGTCATAGATGTATGTTTTGTTTTCTTTGAGTAGAAATTGTACTTTAAGGAGTACTGGAATACTGCACTGGAAGTTCGGGAGAAAAACAGGCGTGTGCCATTTTTCAGCTAGCTCACCAGTGGACGATCTTTCTCACCACCATAACATTAGTGTCAACAAGAGGCAGTAAAAAGGACGCAGGAGCTTTCCCCTTAACTCCCCCAATTTACTTGGCAGACAGGCCCCGGCAATAATGGATATTGATCTTAAAGTGAGAGTGAGTCTTTGTGGTGTAGCTGAGAGACAGATGAGTCTTCTAGGTTACTGTGTCAGGTGTTTTTCTGTATAGAGGAGGTGCTCATATGGACTCACTCGCTGCATCTCGTTTGTCTTTATGTCACCAAGAAAAGCACTGAGGAGGAAAAAGTGATATATGCTCTTGTATGTAGTTGTATTTGTAATGTACTTCCCTGGATCTGTGTTTTTGACTTACAGGCATGACAAGAATAGAAGAAGAGCTCAGGAGGTGTCGGACAAGCTCAGAGACAACCGGGACCTGCAGCACTTCCTGCAGAACACTCAAGATGTGAGTTTCATGTTCAGGCATTGGCTGGCTTACATCCGTTTTGCAGTGCAGTGTGTGAATGCTGAGTCTGCCGATAAAGTTTGCTGAAAATGCGAATCGAATCTGCTGAATGAGCTGAAAAGACGAGCTGAAGAACGAACGTCTGCTGAATTACTATGAAAGCAGGAATTCGAATAAGTCAAATTGTATAAAGTTGAATATCAGTCGAAACGATACGAGAAAGCACAATGTTAGTGTTATTTGAAGACATAGCGATCGTGTGTGTGTGTGTTGGTGTATATTTGTGTAACTGTGTGTAAATGAGTCAGACTCTTTTTCAAAAATCTGTGTTCAAAAAGCAATGTTTTTTCCGACACACAATGGGATTTTTTTTTATCAACAAAAACATCAAAAACAGCATAATCGTCATTTTTCAAAAAACGCAGTTTTTTAAACGATGAAACTTTTTTAGAAAAATTACAGAAACCTTTCAAAAAACATTGAAAATGACCAAAAAGAAAATTTTCAAAAAACAGTGTGGTTTTTAGTTTTGTGTATACTATCTTTTTCCTGTTTTAATTTTGATGTTTGTCCCCTAATATATTTTGTCTTAGTTTACCTTGTTTGATTAATTTTACCTGAGTCTTGTCACTTTGTCTTTGTCTCACTTTGTTTTGCTCAGTTTTGCTTTGCTTGTTACGTGTCATTTTGCATTTATGTTTCGCACTCCCCTGTTTCTTCATGAATGGATTGAGTGTTTCTGTTGAATAAATAACCGCTTGCACCGTCCTGTTTGTGTATGTGTTTGCAAACGTGTCCTAACATCGTCCTGGTCAACATTTTATTTTGACCAAAAATGGGAATAATATTTCTACAGTATATAGTAAATAGTATGTCTTCCAAAACTTAACAAAATTTTCATTTTTCACAAAAATGAAAACCGTGTCAAAAACCTGTCAAAAACGTCATAGATGTCGTCCAACATTTGACAAAATTGTAATTTTTCACGAAAACGTCCAACATGCATCAAAAACGTCATAATATAGTATGTTGTTGATTTTCAGACAAAATGTGGACTTTTCATGAAAACGTCAAAATGAACAAATTATGATTTCTGGTGTTTAAGAAAGAAAAATCATTCTGGGGGGTGATTTCATGCTATTTTATGGCATTTTAGTACATTATTTCCATTTTAAAATTTTTGGCCGTTTTTGGACATTTTCAACATACTAACCCCTTACGTTAT